>VWZX01010081.1:1946735-2150311 GCA_013399015.1 Galbula dea
AAAACTCTGATTCATAGACAGGAAGAACAAGAGAGGAAGGGGGAGAAAGAGAAGGATGGAGCTGATGGTAGATTAAAACCTCTGTTGTCCTAACAGTCAACTTTGAAAAAGTTCAAAGAAACATAAAGCCTTTAGAGAAAGCTTTAAAGAGACAGGGAATAAAAATGATCATTCTAAAATTGCTAGCATATTCACTTATGGCTCTATTACTCCAGCAAGACACCCACAGCTTCCCTTCATGCCAAATGAAGTAGTGAACATGCATCAGTGGACTGACAAGACAAACTAACAACATTTTCTGTAGGCAGTTATGTTTGATATCCCTCAGTACAGTCTTTTATAATTCTATAAAGCTACAGTTGTGGTTCTTGAAAATCACCATTAACAAACCTATTCTCTCTGTTTGTGCATACTCATCCTGTCCAGGAAATGACTAAAAACATGTGCAACAATTGTGGCTCCCTTTTTCCTACTTCTAAATACAAACCAAGAGTTTGGGTGCTGTCCTGAAATTCCTGACTTACCTGATTTTAGTGTTACTGTTAATAGACAATATCTATGAGGTCTGGAGTAGCAAGGCCTTGCATCAACTTAAAATATATCAATAAACTCATAACTAAGCTAATGAAATAATAATTTGCTCACATTTTCAGGTTCTCTTAATGAGCAGAAGAGAAAGGTGTAGCTTCAATCATGACTACATATTGCTATTGCAGTTTGGTCTTATCCCTTTAAACAAATTGGAGCTGTAGGATGAGACTGCATCAGAAATGGGGTGGAAGGAGAAGCAGCAGCAGGCATCTTGCTGCAGCACAACCACTTACAATATATTCTTCTTGATAACTGTGGAGTGGGTTCTTTTGGTGCCAGTGCACACAGTTTAAGCTCTCACCTTGAAGTTAATTTTATACTGCTGTAGGCAGAGCAGCCATTATGTAGGAGCAGAATGAAATTCAGAGAAGCTGGTTTCACATGCAAGCACATGGGACCTGTGGGTGCTCTTGAGTGTTGCTGTGATGCAAAGGCACAGAGATGGTGAGGGTGGATGGCTCAGCAGGAGGACACTCCTCTCTGACCTGTGGAAATGCAAATACCTCTTGTTAAACAGCCACAAGTCACTTATGTCTAGAATTCAAAATGGTGAGAAGTAGCAGGACCCAAAGTTTTAGGTATTAGGAATTTGGACTAAGAGTTGAGTGCCTCAGAAGAGTGAACCAAAAACCTCAATACACTGAGCAGGGACGTGCTCTGATTAGCAACTTTCTCTCCTAAGCTCAGCTGGCCTAGCTGAGGCTGAGAGCATGATACCTATGTGGCCTGGAAGGAATTCCAGAAGCATCTTGTAAAGGTAGCTGCCCATTGCTGCCCTTCCAGGCAGGGCT
This sequence comes from Galbula dea, assembly GCA_013399015.1. Taxonomy (NCBI): domain Eukaryota; kingdom Metazoa; phylum Chordata; class Aves; order Piciformes; family Galbulidae; genus Galbula; species Galbula dea. The sequence continues at coordinate 1,948,118 of VWZX01010081.1, forward strand.
TTCTCCTCTTAAAACCCAGATGGATGATGAGGTTTTACAGACCCATATGTAATAAAAGAGTTTCTGACCAAAAGACCCATTTCTAGAAACACTCTAAGGAGATGTGAATTCCTTTTCCCTTGTGCCAGGAGGTCTCTGGCTGGAGGGGCACACTCCAGTTCTTCTATTTCAGCTTGCTAGAGGACCAGAAGTGGGGAAGATTTTCTGGTTTTAACTTTTAGGTCTTTTGTTTAGTAGAAAGGAGCTCTGGTACCATTTCTTGCTCCCATAATACACCTTGTTCTTCACACTAGAAATAGTTATCAGCTGCATATGGAAATAACTCTGATGAATAGAGCATTATCAGACATAACAGGGAAGAACACAACCATGAGAGGAAAAAAAAAGGTAAAACTGAAAGGAAGCACTTTGAGATGTCTAAGAGGCTTGTTTTCTTCATGAATACTTTGGTACTGCAAGGTAAGCCTATTACTTCTGCACCAATGAGATAAGTGACACCCAAGCACATTCTGCAGCACAGAATAAACTGTGCTGAGGAATGGACCTGAGGAATTCACATTTGAACTAACAGCATTTTTTCCCCTCACTCTCTTAATCACTTCTTTGTGAGGACAGGAGGTGTTCAGGTGACAAGAAAGACAGGGCTATGGTAACTCTAGTTTTTTACTGGCATTTCTGAGGTGAGAGACAGTTGCTGGGAATTCATCAGAACTCCTGTGCCAAGGTTGTCATTTTATTTCAAGTAAAGCTGCTTTCTCCAATATGCTCCCAATTCATGATGTTTACCTTCACCACAACCCCATTTTCCACCTAGCAATTCTTGGTTCATCAGGTCCAAAGACACCTACTGAAGCAGTCTGATATAGCAGGGGCATCCCAATACTGGGCTGTGGATTAAAGTCTTATTTGCAGGACTGTATTTTGACTGTAAATGGGATGTTCTTGCCATTTCTGGTGAGCAGAGTAGAAGGCAGCATGGCTGCTTCCTGACTGTTGTTCCACCACCCACACCCTTTACATACTTTATTGCTTTTACTGGTATGGGAGTGGAGCAATACTATGCTGGGTTGCTGCCAAGCTGAGGATGCTATTAAAAGTGCATTTTAAGGTTTATATTTTGAGTGCTCTTTTATGCAAGTTTAGATTTTGGCTGAAATGTTGTAAAGCTGGAGAAATGTCTAAAAATAATGCTTCATAATTGCAATGTATAAATCTTACATAATGCTGCCCTTCAGCTAAGACAGGTACATTTGCAATGGGAAACTGAAGCCCTTGGTGCTTCTGGCTACAGAAGAGATTCAAATAGGAAGGTGAAAAAGAAAAAGCCTTGTTCTCTCCTGTAGACTGCTGTTCATTATTACTGTCAGTATTCAGGTCTGTTGCTAGTGGCATCTCAAGACCTGAACAAGATGCAAACCATGACACAAATAGGGAGTACCTGAATTTACACAAGGACATGGGAGACAGGACTCAGTGAGATGGAAGCAAATCTGTTAGGCTGCAATCTTTTCTTTCTAGACCTGAGTGAGGGTTGATTCAAGTGAGTAACATGGACAGGCTAGGGCAGTGATAGGAAGGTATTAAAATAGGTACTAAGGTGAAGATGCTGAAAGAAAGTGGCAGGATCCCTCTGTAGTAGGATGGGATTGACACAAGTTTTTCCTGTCTGAGCTATAAGCAACTAGTGCAAAGACTTCAGCAACTGGCAAACTCAGTTTTGGGACTCAGGCATTGCTTTTACTTATCTTTCTTTTCATACCATAGATTAATCTCTCTGAAATTTAAAATGTGGTCAAAGTGAGGGAATTATGTTAGCTAATAATCATTAAGCACAAACTAAATAAGTTTTGTCTGTAAGAAGCACAAAAATAACCCAAATATATCTCTGAATAGAAAAGAAATTCCAAAACAGAGCTATTATTTAACTGTCTTTAGACTTTAAGTAGAAACAACACTTTTCCTGTTCAATTTGGGTGAGATGTGAGATTCACTTCTGGATTCACTTTTTTGCACCCTTAATTTTATAGTTTGGTAAATAAAAAGTATATAATTGCCACAGTTATGGCTCTATCTTTGCAGTTTAAGGATCAGGGCATGCAAATTATTAGATATTTTAATCTTCTCATGTAAGTCCTTCAGTCTATGATTGTACAGGTATGTGCTGACTTCCTAACAAAGTCCAAAATGCAAATCCTTCCCAATAAGCTGGTTTTTATTCATCAAAGAAGTAAAACTAATAATTTACCCTTTTTTTTTCTCCCCATCATTAAGGGGGGGAGAGGGGAGACACCTGCATATTATATTGTAAGATATTTTCACATTCCCCTGTTGAGAACATTATGAATAATGGCTTTTGATAAATCTCTCCAGCCTGGTTCAAGGAAAAATTGTTGTCTTCATCAGTAGAGGTAAAAGAAATCCTTTTCTCTTTTTTTCCTTTTGCCCAGATCTCATATTTCTGTGGTTGCTATAGAAAGCTATTACTGGAACTCAGATCCAATAAATTTTCTTCTCCATCACCAAATAACTCTCTAATACCCAGTATTCTTGGTGTTTGCTTTAGATATTGTTCTCCATGATCTCTTTTTTTTTTAACTTGTAAAAGGGTCAGCTTTTTCTTTTCTCTCCAGACATATTCAAACTTCAAAATTTCTGAATTTAATGCAATTCCTCCATTGTCCAGCAACAGCCACCAATATACACAGCAAACCACTCTTAGTTGTTTTCCTTTTGCTCTGTTGTGAAGACAGCATTCCAGATGAGTTCTGGATGCTCATGGTTCCTGCTGTAGCTGACAAGGACCAACTTTGGTTGCCTGACATTTTCAGGTGGACTTATCTATGAAGTGTGGCAAGTCTTTGCATTTTTCTTCATAGTAGCAGGGCTGCTGATAGCCTCTGCTGGCCCAGCTGGAGCCAGGGAATGGGAATGGGAATGGAAAGTGTGGTGGGCAGGAAGAGTTTAGAATACATAAATCAATAGACAGATAGGTAACTAAATACATACATAAGTAAATACAGTGTCAAAGCACAGAACTAATTTTTGTTTGTTTGTTTGTTTTGGGGGTTCTTTTGCATTTACAGATAAAATAGGCATGGCAGCAGCCTTGCTTCTGAAAATCAGATGTGACTTGGGTGACATGAAAAGGGTGAATTTTCAGGTCTTGGGAGTGGTTCTGGCAAAACATCTAGCCCCTATTTATATGGGTGACTAACTGATAGAGATGGATTTTTGCTCAGTGCAACAGAGCCTCTCCAGTCTGACCATGTGAAGAGATCACTCAGGAAAGCTGCTTTTCTGTCAGTCAGGTCCATGCAGCAGATCATGCATAAGTTGATGATGCATCATTTATCCTATTGCCCTATGAGGGTTGTGAACTCCAAAATGTAAAAAGTACTGTATGACACACATCTACTTTTTCTCCAGTCCCTTTAGTGGAATATAGGAATAAAGATGTACTAAAAGCAGCAATGTTAGCTGAATTATACTCCATCACAAGAGTTTTATAGATCAAACAAAAATGATTCATACTTTTAATTATGCAGAGTGAAAAGCAATAGTAAACTCAAAGACTTTTTTTTCTTCTTGTCTTAATGGTTAAATGTTAAGCTGGATAAAGAAGGATACATAAATAAATGATAAATTGCTGATTAACTTTGAAAGCTTAGTTGAAATTTGTGTACTGTGTTGCTGACAGTGAGTGTCCTGAACTGGCCTAGGAGATGTAACTCAATGTAGAAAACAACCCAAGAGCATGTGTATCTACCTGATAGTGAGACAGGGGATTGGCAATGGGCTTCAAAGTACTGAAGGGATTCTGTCCACATGAAAATAAAGCCATCACATAATCTGTTACAACAACTTAACAGTAAGGGAAAAAATAACTCAAAATTCAGCCATTAAATCTGGCCTGGACTTGATGAACACATGCAGAAATGATGACCTTGTCCTTCCCATGTGGAGTACTGCAGGGTAGCATAAAAAACTGTTGAGCTGGTTCCCCACTTCCTGCTTTCATTTCTACCAAACACTGCATTTGTATGGATGCATGCTGATACTTTACCATATGGAGAAGTGGAGAAAGACCTGGGAGTGCTGGTGTACAAGTCAGCAGTGAGTCAGCAGTGTGGTTTTGTGGCCAGGAAGGCAAATGGTATCCAGGAATGCATTAAGAAGAGTGTGACCAGCAGGTTGAGGGAGCTTCTCCTCCCAATCTACTCTGTCCTAGTGAGGACACATCTGGAGTATTGGGTCCACTTCTGGGCTTCCCATTTGAAGAGAGACAAGGAACTACCAGAGAGAGTCCACTGCAGGGCTACAAAGATAATGAGGTAACTGGAGCTTCTCTCTTATGAGGACAGGCTGGTAGCCCTGAGGCTATTTAGCCTGGAGAAGAGAAGACTGAGAGGGCATCTTCCCAATGCTTATTTCAATATCTAAAGGGCAGGTGTCAAAAGGATGAGGCCAGACTTTTTTCAGGGGTGCCCAGTGATAGGACAAGGGCCAATGGGCACAAACTAGAACAAAGGAAGTTCCACCTAAGCATAAGGAAAAACTTCTTTCCTGTGCTGGTGCCAGAGCACTGGAGCAGTTTGCCCAGAGAGGTTGTGGAATCTCCTCTGGAGAATTTCAAAACCTGCCTGGATGTGACCCTGGGCAAGCTGCTCTAGGTGACCCTGCTTTAGCAAGGGGGTTGGACTAGAAAATCCCCAGACTTCCCTTCCAACTCTTACTATTCTGTGATTCTGTGATGCCTACACTCATTCCACAGCATCTTTTAAGGTGCCTGAAATTAGTATACAAGTTGCAGAGCATGGGTTTAATGGTCTGTCTCCAAAATTAGACCTATTCTTCATGCATTGTGCATTCACTCACTCCAAAACTAGAGCCACTACTCTTCATCAGTCCTTTTCTTCAGGTTGTTATCTTGTCTTCTTCAACCTGCCTTGGTGTTCTTGCTCAGGTGCTGGCATTTATAGATTCCTGGCAAGCTCACAAATCCTCTGTCTACCAGCCAGTGGGATAAGCATTGTCTTCAACAGCTGGGGGTAATGCAGCAGGCAGGCAAGCAGGCAAGTAAAAGCACTGCCCTCCTTTCTGCAGCCTGTGGACAGATCAGGTGTTCCTGAGAGTTAATACACCAAGGAGCGGGATGTGAAGCTGGCATCTGAATCTCTGTTTGCTTTACAATTCTCTGCCATTTGATTAGAAAATCACAGTTAGCCTTCCCTTGGGAAACCCCACTCTCCTCCAAGGTAACTGCTGTGCTCTGGAAGTCTACAAGAATATTGGCTTATGATGCCCTTCTGGGGATATACAGATATTTGGTAAAGTGGAACAGGCTTTTGTGCATTGCACAGAAAAGCCAGAAGAACATCCTATCACAGCCCTTTCCCTCCACAGCTCTTTTACAGAGCCATGCAGGCTCTGAAATCAGCTGCTCTTTCAAAAAGCTCAGACAAGCAGAGAAAATTTGATCCAGCAATGCATGCTTTTCACTAGTTGCTCTCCTGGAGGAACTGGTAAACAAGTGGGGCAACCAAAGGCAATGCCTGACAATTTTAGCACGAAGCCAGCATCTAGTGGAAGATCAGGACCTTTTCCCATAGGTATTGCCCTATCCTCATTCCCCCTTTAATGACCTTTTTTCTGGTAGTTAGGCTCCATCTGTGATACAGCTTTAGTGGGTTTGTGTTTCCTATCAGCTCTGCAAAATTAGGAAGGCAGTTTTACTTCTGTTTTGAATTGCCATAATCAAGATTCTTTTAGCATCTGATGCCTCTCTGTGTGCTGGACACAGATCACATTTCCTGGCTCGTCCCCCTGTTTCTTCCCATGCCATCCACCACCCACCTCTGCTTGCGCTGGCTGCCTTCTGCACTATGCAGGGAAGGACAACATATGCTTCATAATCAGGAGCATCTCCCCTCCAAAATTTGGGATGAATGGGTGGCCAGCTGCAGGATGACAGGAGACAGACAGGACGTAGCTCATGCGTAAGACCTAAGAGTAGGGAGAAGAATTCATGCCAAAACCTCTGAGGTCTGGTGTGCTCCTGGTGGGTTTTGATGCTGGGCCAGACCTGCTGCCCCAGCTTCTTGGTTGCTCCATGTGCTCACTCACCCAGGGTAAACTACAACAGGGCTGTGTCTTTAGGAAACTCAGATAAGCCCTAAAGCTCAGGCTTTCACCTTGTGCTGCCCGTCTCCTTGGAGGGGAGCACACGCTTCTTCCTGAGGTTGTAATGAGGAACTCAGGTCCCAGGAAGTGGGATCATGGTGCTGAATGCCAGGGCTGACATCCCATAGCCCTGGGAAGGAGGCCAGTGTGACTCCTGAATCCGAATTGAAGGCTCTAGGCTGCCAGGATTTTGTTAAATAGATCTCACTCTCTATATGCCAGACCATATCCTGCACTTTGAACGTATCACTCAAGCTGCTGACAACAGGGTTCAATGAGCTGAACCTGCAGGATCAGACTCTGTTCAGCATGTAAAGTCTGAGCTGAGGCAGCAGGCTGGGCTTTAAAGGAAGAAAAATCTCATATTTATTCATGATTTAATTAAGAGAGGTCAGAATTTTCAGCCTGTTTTGAGTGAAACATGAAAACAAATATATAGATAAGGCTATCATTCCTCAAATCATCCCTATGCTTCTGAACCAAACATAGCTGTTCCAAACACTCTGGATAGAGTGATTTAATCCATCACTGGGGTCAGACCCTTCTTTTCTTAGAGAGAGATTTAGGGTGTGGTAGTATAGGTTTGAATCCTGAACACTGAACAATCACCTGAAAAGCAAAAATCCCTCACTGAATTTTATTCCAGTCTTGTTTGAACACAAACCTGCCTGTTCTCTGGCTTTTATTCATTAAAATAAAGCACACAAAATAACTCTCACCTATTATTATTAATGATAAGGATTTGCTCAGGAAAATAAATATACTTGGGCTTTCAGAACAAATCAATTCAGAGAAAGGGAATATTTTAGCTGCTATGGCAGCCCAGAGGAGAGTAAAACCAAACATCTTTGCTGCTGCTAGTTTCCAGCTGACTCCGAGATGGACTGTCGGTGGTGTGTGATGCTATTTTTAAACAGCAATTGTTTAATCACTTCTGTTCCCCTGGGCTGAGACTAAAAATGATGCCTCCAGAGCACTTTGTCTACAAGCAGGTAGAAATAATTTGATCACATCCTTTATGGCTGAAGAGGAGATGGAGCTGTAAGAAGCATTAGCAATGCATTTCAAGAAGAATCTAAATATTGAGCAGAAGTGAGAGTGTGTAGATCACGACGTCTAAGTGGCATAATGTCACCAAGTGATCTGCTATGAAACATATCACCATGTCCAACAGAAAAGGGAATAGCTTGCTTAAAACTGTATACTCTTTTCTGACTTTTTTTGCTGCAGGGTTAACGTTTGGGGCTCAGGTACCCACTTTACATGAAAAGCACAGATCATTCTGAAGGACACATGTAATTCTAGGTAAGCATTTCAAGCACAGAGATTCCTGAAATTGTTGATTGCACTTGCTGTTGGTTTGTAATTGTTGACAGTTCTATTGCAAACTTCTACCAAGGAAAGCAGAATTAAGCACAGGTAGACTTGCCATAAAGACAGTGTGACAGTGTCTCACCAGCAAGATCTGAACTGTAGCCTCCTTGCAATTCTTTACAAAGAGTGACCACACCTCTGTATCTAGACTTTCACAACATACCTGCATCTTCTAATCCAGAAACAAGTCCTATTATTAATGCTAGGAGCAGCAAATCTTGCAGAAAAGCATACACTTTAGCAAACTGGTGATATTTCCTTGGTCAAACTGTGATGTAACCCTGTGTAAATCAGCAGCATTAGGCAAGCAAGCAAGCAAGCAAGTTGACCTGACAGATAGAGCAAACACTTAAACCTCCAGCACGTAGAGTAATAGCTCAGCTTCACAGATGTCAAGGGGAATTTTACTATTGACTTCTATAGGGCCAGGATCTCACCCATATCTGCATAGATGATGAACAGTTCCCCTGTCTTTCAATATCCTCTCTGGCTAGTAATAAATTATCTCTGCCAGTGATTACTTTTAAGATGTAGCTCATAAAAATGCTTGTGAAAACCAAATAGTTTTGCCTTTGGGACAGACTATATTAAAGTAAGTGTTGGATATTTTTGAAATCTTCCCCAGATGGGTTGCCATAGGGCACTTCAAGATCTTCCTGCATTCATTTCTGATAATCCTAGCCACTTGTCCTGCTAGAGCATTATCCTTGTAGATTTTTTCAGAAAGAAGGAATTAAGCTATCAAAGTGCATTCAATATGAGGATTTGTTAACCATTTATTCATCCTTCTTTGTTTATTGGTTTGTAGATATACTTTTGTTTACTCTGAGAAAAGACATAAATACAGTCCCTGGTGTCTGATTTTCCTTGTTTGTTTTTTGTTTGTTTGTTTTTTATTTTATTTTATTTTTAATTTGTCATACTCAGGTACCCCTAAGAAATAGTGTTTAGTACAAGCTGATGGGGAGAATCTGTTACTGTAATATTTTCTTTTTACACACATATGTACCCATAAGAAATAAAGTTTAAAACAAGCTGATGGGGGAAATCTGTTACCATAATTATATTTTCATCATCTTAAAGTACTGGCCAAGTGCCAGCTCTGGGATGTAAGTTTCTGGAAAGAAAAAAAACCTTACTGAAAATGAAGCAAATAAGCTCTGATCTTGAAAGCTGCACAACCACTTCATTCAATAACCTTCCTGTGGGTCTTTGGGTATTTAACACCTCTTTTGGTCAGAAAAGTCATTCCCATTCAAGCCTCCCCTTTTTTCTTAATTTGAATAAGCTTTTAAGATGGGTGCATTAAGAAGAGTGTGACCAGCAGGTTGAGGGAGCTTCTCCTCCCAATCTACTCTGCCCTAGTGAGGACACATCTGGAGTATTGGGTCCACTTCTGGGCTTCCCATTTGAAGAGAGACAAGGAACTACCAGAGAGAGTCCACTGCAGGGCTACAAAGATAATGAGGTGATTGGAGCTTCTCTCTTATGAGGACAGGCTGGTAGCCCTGAGGCTATTTAGCCTGGAGAAGAGAAGACTGAGAGGGCATCTTCCCAATGCGTATTTCAATATCTAAAGGGCAGGTGTCAAAAGGATGAGGCCAGACTTTTTTCAGGGGTGCCCAGTGATAGGACAAGGGCCAATGGGCACAAACTAGAACAAAGGAAGTTCCACCTAAGCATAAGGAAAAACTTCTTTCCTGTGCTGGTGCCAGAGCACTGGAGCAGTTTGCCCAGAGAGGTTGTGGAATCTCCCCTGGAGAATTTCAAAACCTGCCTGGATGTGACCCTGGGCAAGCTGCTCTAGGTGATCCTGCTTTAGTAGTGGGGCTGGACTAAACGATCCCCAGAGGTCCCTTCCAACTCTTACTATTCTGTGATTCCATGATCTGCTGAATAAGGCTTCCACCAGGGTGACTACTTCCAGCTTATCCAGCTGCTAGCAAGTTTCTCTTTACTGTACATTTCTTGGGCTACCCTTTCTGTCTTTTCTTGCTCCCTGTATCATTTACTCACTCTTTTTCAGTCTCCTGCATTCTTACTCAGAGGAAGGGCAGAAGGTTACTGGTGTACACAAGGTTTTTGCATGTATTAAGATAGACAACATGTAAACCACAATGTAAGTGGTGCCTTCTTGGCTCATATGTGATACTGTAGAAATATTCAAACTCCTCAGGGACTCAGTAGTGACTTCTACTTTCTCCACTGAGAAAATAATAATTTGCTGCTACCTTTTGTTTCTTACTTGTGAGTTATTTATCCATGAAAGAACTTCCCAGTGGAAGAGATTGCCCAGAGGGGTTGTGGAGTCTCCTTCTCTGGAGATATTCAAAACCCCCCTGGACGTGTTTCTGTGTGACATGGGCTAGGGAATCCTGCTGTGGCAGGGGGATTGGACTAGATGATCTTTCCGGGTCCCTTCCAACTCCTAACATTCTATGATTCTATGTGATTCTGTGATTCCTTGTCATCCTGCTGCAAGTTTCTTTCAAGACTTCTTTGGCAGGGGTTCTTGAACGCCCTTTGAAAATGAACAGATGGATGTTGATCTGTGTCCCTCTTGCATGGAGAAGAGCAGCTGATCTCCAGTTTTCTTGTGTGAGGAGAAGACCTGTCACACTGTCATCAAGGAAAAAGGGCTGGAGAACAACAAGTCCATATTCATATCCTTGAGATTAAGCCTGAAAGTGAAGTGTCAGTGTCTCAGGCTAGGTTCCTCATAACCGCAGACAGATGTGTGTGTTTTGGTATCATCTGCCATCTTTTGCTTCTGTTACAGCATTGAATAAAAGTTTTGAAGCCCTTGAAGTTATTTTGCACATGTAACTGGCACTAGATATTACCTAATATTGAGTGCCCTTTTATTTCTGTATGAGCACATTGCCTGCTGCTGCTCTCTCTTCAGACAGGCATGTAGCACACAGCCATGAAAGAGCTTCTCAGGTTATTGAAGTGAGTACCCATATGAACCAGGATCACTGGAACAAGGGATTGGTTTATCACAAAGGTCTTTTGTCTCTCCACTCCACTCCCTTTCCTGCACTACCACTGTCTTCATCCTGGGTAAAGAACAAGGCAGAATTTGTACTTCTCAGAGGAAGATACCTATCTTTCAGAGGAGAGAGAGAGAGAGAGGAAGAGAAGCAAATCAGCATTTTGAATTAGAATCCCATTTTTCAAAAGGAAGCTACCTAAAGCCCCAAGCAGCCATTGTAAAACTATCAGTGAAGAACTACCAAGCAACTTCTTTAAGGAAACTTCTGCCAGATCTACTCCGTGTACATTGCAGGGCTTGGGAAGAGACATAGGCTTCTGTGCATCTCACTAGATCAGCCACTTCCAAGTGAGCAGAAGTCCTCCCTGTGAGGGAAGGCTCACAGTAAATGAGGTGGACTTCAAAGTGAGGAGAGTCAAAGTCATTCTATGGGAAGAGACAGTCTGCAGTTTTAGGAGAGGAACTAAAATCAATGTCGAGAGCCAGGCTGTTCTCACTTGTACACTCACACAGATAGCAACCTGCTTCTGCTATAAAGAAGAGCTATACAAGATGAATGTAATCTTGGTTTAGAAGTTGAATTTGAATTTGCAATACCTCCTTGTTTCACTCAGCATCATTCACTGTATTTTCTCATTTCTAGCTCTCCTTCTCCTCCATGTAGCAATTTCTGAGTTTCATTGTTATTCCATCTACTGACATGAAAGAGTAAATGCTGTGATTCCCTAACAACATTTGCCCAATGAGCCTGGGGGAATTAACCCCTCAGAGGCTTTCTCTTACTTTGAGTAAGTGAAGTGCTTTGTAACATGTTTTGTAATGACTGCACCTCTTAAACTATTTTTTTATGTATCAGTGTTATTTTTTTTTTCCTCAGTTCTTTCCTTTACTCTTTCTGCCACTTTCCTTCTTCCTGCTCTGTAAGTGCATTTATGCAGACAAGATGCTCCAAAGGTAGAGAGGTATTTGACAAGGAGCTATTTGACATCCCCAAGGTCATGTGCATGTAGTTTCATTACCTACAAAGCACAATGTTTATTCTAACATCAACCAGCTGATAAAAGGACAATATCTTTTAGTGTCCTGCCAAGGACAAAAGGAAAGCAGTTATAAAAAAAAAAAAGAACTTAAAAATTACTATGTTTTAAGTATGCATCATAATTAACTCTTTTTTTCCTTCATATAATATATGAACTTATATAAATTCTCTTATTTTGACAACTATATCACTGCAAGTTGCAATACCCTTTTGCAGTTTCTACTTCTAAATATCTTTAATTATGTTGGAAAAGCAACTACTCTGCTTTTATAAGTACATTATATTTATGACAGAAGACAAGTTATCAATTTAAATGGCCACATATAAATAAGTTATATTTAGAATTAACTGAAGCCTTAACCCTATTAAATACACAGCTCTCCAAAAAAACAAAATACAATATAAATAGTGATTTGCATTAGATTTATGCTAANTGAAAGCTTTTCGGTTTTATGCCGTTTAAAGCAATTATTTGAGCAGTAGCCTATGGGGGGCACTCAAGTACTGCAAACAGATCTTACTGCTCCCAGACTAGCCGGATTACGCTGCGATGGAACAGGATAGACCCTAGGGCATATTTTCACATTACCTTCTGTTCGGAGAACAAAAGTGAGTAAAATCAACTAAAACATTTTTTTTGTTACACCCTTACTATTCCCCCATGAAAGACAAAGTGATATTAAAAGGTGCATTTAAATGACGTTCAGAGCCTGATTATGCTAAAAGTCCAGAAGCATCGTGTAGACTGTGGAGCTTTGTCTGTGTTTTTTAACTCGTTAAGCAAGGCACCTTGGACAGTATGTTTCAACGGTAGACACAATTATTATTTGCCTACTGAGTTTTGGGGGTTGTTTCAAACTTTAATGTCAGTCAAACGCTCTGCTCTTGATTTTATGCAGTGAAACAAGTAATATTTTGGGGTTTTGTTTTGGGGTTTTTTTTACACGAAGGAGAATTTTGCCTACTGTTTTGGTTGTGGCTGTTTGCCACAGAACTCATTTGGACTGCTACCGTAAAGCCTTTATCTGATGGCAAAAGCCTTGGACCAGATGTTCCTTTATTTGATCTGGTTTATGATTAATCAGATTTAGCCGAAAACCAGAATGAAAATCCTGCTAGGGCACCTGGCTGCCAACACACAATAATTTGCTTTGAAGTGGGGTGGGGAGGGTGGGGGGGTGGAAGGCTCATTTAATCTTTAAAATGCTGTGGTGCAGAACAATAAGTTTTCGTTCCGATAGATTTTGGAGGAAGATGCTGTAAAACTGAATATAATAGCTGTTGGCAGGATCATTTTCCAAGCATCTCAAACTGGTAAATGCTACTAATTTCTCCTAAAGGAAATGCTAAAGGAAGTTTGGATAGTAAACAGGCACAGAAGCTCTCACATTTGCTGCTGCAGTGCAATAGGGCTGGGGCAGAGGTTGGGATGATGCCCCAGCAGCCATAGGGCTGAACCCCAGCTAAGTAATAAAATTCAGCTTCTCTGTAGAATAAAAAGTTGTGCCAGAAGGAAAATGTTTTTAGAGGTTTCTTTAGTAATACATGTGTCCAATGTTTGTCAAGAAGGGGAAATTGCAAGAGTTTAGAACATTGTTGCATCAAGCAACATGAAGGTGTGTTTGAGGTGGAAAGGGATTGCTCCCCTTGGGAAAAGCAACCCATAATAATAACCCCACAACACTGGGAAACGTGAAGTGATATCACTGCCTTGCTCCAAACCAAGATATTGTTTTGCATGTGGAGCTGACATACCAGAGATATTGCCAGCTTTACTTTTAAAATAATAAGTAAATGTATGATAATTGATTTCATTATCATAAGAAGAAGTGATTTCTGTATTTCCAGGGCATGCTAGATAGCCACAAAGCTTCCCAGGTGTGTCAGTAGAGGCACACCTTACTCTGTAGAATGCCATCTTTTTCTTCATGGTATGCTGTATGATGGTGAACACATGATTGACATCTATCACAATAGGATCCATTTACAATACTTATCAAGTGGCACAAACTCTCTCCTATTTCAGTTCTGTCAGATGTAAGTCTTAAAAAAAATGACTCATTCTTTAAAATATTACTTCTAGTTTCTGTGCTTCTGGCAGATGGTAAATATATGCTCCTTGAGAGCAGTAAAATAGGGAACCCTACTAGATTACAGAAATGGATAATGACTTCTGTCAAATGCCATTATGCATTATTGTTATTTTTTTAATCATTTGCTATTACTGAGAAAGATCCCACTAGGTTACTCCTGATGCCATCTTTAGGAAAGGAAAGGGGTAGATAAAGCTGTACACTTTACTTCACAACACTTACATGATGGAATTGAAAATTTCATAAATTAGTTGCACTGAGATCTAATAAAAAAAAAAGTTCTCTCTTTAGGCAATTTTCCTGTAGATTTCTATAAGTGCTGCTGAATGTTACAAACTATGGAATTAATGTAAAGTTACTACTGGTAGGACTGGTTACCTCTGCCACCCCTTGGGATTACTGTAGAGGTACTTAGGTGTCCCAATCTCAATGATTTCAGTAACTAGTTCTTCAGGAATAATGATGCAGAATAAATTTGTGTGTAAGTCTGTGCTTATGGGCATTTGTGAGATGAACTCAAGGTGTCCACTGTCTTGGAAATTCACATTTATTAAACAGTGGCAATTTTAGTATGGTACTTGGAGCTATAGTGTATATTTATTTGGGAATAAACTGGAGAAAGAGGTACTTTGAACTGGTTAATGTGCCACATGGTTTGGACACAAATTTTACCATGGGAGCTTGAAAGAGATTCAAACAGATATTTTTCCCCTCTCTTTTCTACTTTTCATACTTTTTCTCAGCATCAGCTACAAACATTATTTTTTTTGGACCAGGAGTTTCTACTCTGCTTATTGGAGATAAATTTGGCCTCTCCCTGCACATTGATTCAGCACCTCTTGAGTACAGCGTGATGCCAGGTGAGGAAGTTGGCCTGTTTTATGCAAGTAACATAATTTATTGGGTAATAAAATAATTTGAAAGTTTCTTTTGAAAGAGATTCCTCTTTTTTTTTTTTGTCTCCTCAAAATTGTCCTTTAAACAGACCTCAAAAGGTGATGAGTTCTTTTCTGTTCTAATAACTTTTACGAGCCTATTTTTATGAGAAACAAACCTTGCAATCAGCATTAAGATCTCCCATTTATGTCTTCGCTAAAGCATATCCAGTTAACTGCAAAATGTCACTCGTCCCAGGCAGATGTCTGGGTACCATAAACTGGCATTTAGCTGCCTTGGTTTTAGCAGACTTGCATCAGTTCATTGCATTTCACCTGAATTGTCCAAAAGTCCTGTACCACCTCTCAAGCATTTGCAAGCAAATGATATAATGGAATTTCTTTACAATAGTCCAAAGATGAAGATTAGGAAGAGATCAAGATCATGTTTTCCAGATTTAGCACTTTGGGTTTTTCTTCTCTCATTTATTGTTGCCCTTCTGAGGCAGGTCTTCCCACTGATCCATTTTGATATGTTTTTTAATACCTCTCAATTTCTGTATTAAAGCCAGAACAAAACATCAGGAATGCCAGGCAGCAATTTCCATCCATGGCACTTGCTATGCAAATATACACATTACAGCTCACACATGAAGAACTTTTCCAGCAGCTGTTGAAGATGCATACTCAGAAAATCTTTAATAATGAAACCACTGTTGCACTGCAGTAATGAAAAATTCCTTTAGGGATGTTTTCTCCAGCAGGGACAGCTTGTAATGCAAAACCCTGGATTCAGGGGTTTTTTGTTCTTTTTTTTTTGGTCTTTCTTCCCATTTTGCTCATTTCAAATACTTTCTTCCTACTTTCTGCTCCTGTGTCAGCTGCTGCCTGGCAACTTTTCTCTATCTTGTGGGACAGGGCAGGGCACCCGACTGCCTTCAGACTGGCTGCCAAGCACCATCCCCTAGCAACCCGGCCGGGCACTCGCGATGCTCTCCAAAGGGCCGCACACATCGCCAGTAACCTCCATACCTACCACCCTGCATCTATCTGCAGCACCCCTTAGCTCACCCTGGTGACATGGGGCCACGAGGAAATCGTCAATGAGAACCTCCTTCCCTACCTACACACCTGCTTAAAGGCCATGGTTGATACACAATAAATAAGTAAAGGCATAACCCAATTTTCAGTGATGCAATTGAGGTAGCTTCATAGTGACTAATGTCAGAATTACCTCTGGATGATGATTAATATTCCTGTGTTGTGTTATACCAGCCAGTACAAATGATTGGTTCTACTTTGTTTAATTTATCTCAATAAGAGATTTCATAATATTCTATAGCTTGATGAATTCATTTATTTAACCTGTCAGTGTTAATAACTCTGATTAGGAGGAAGGAGTTATATTAAGCACTGTAGGATCTCTAACAGCAGTTTTAACTTGGAATTTTATGTCCAGCAAGTACTTCTCTCCAGTCTCCTACATAATTAACTTTTTTTAGCTGTTGCAAGAAAAAGACATTTCTACACACTCAATTCCTTTCTCTCCTCCATATCTGCTCTCAGTTCAACTCCCCAGTTCTTTCAAATGGGAGTGGCTGGAGACTTCAATAAATATTTGACAAACCAATCTGGTCCCTGATCTATGTGCCACCAGTCCTGCGTGTCTCAGTGTTCACCCGCCACGCAGAGATCTGAAAGAAGCTGTGTGCATACAGACAACAGCAGAGAGTATCCAGCTAAAATGTCCAGTTTCTTTATTTTTCTCAGGTCTGAGGAATAGTTATACAGCAAGAAATTGATTGGAGTGTTTGAATTCTAATGTATGTCTAGATATCAGCTTGGATTGTGTCTCTGGGTGCTTCAGCAACCATTTTAAAGTTTATTCATAGAAGATATAAATTCAAACTTTCATATAGCTCTTGGTGCTGCCTTTTTTTGAAGTGGAAAGGAGATAAGAGAATGTTGGTTACTCCTATGTATTTTTACTGCATTGTTGAAGACCCATCATGTCATATAGAGACATCCCATTGTCCCAACACTTCAAGGCAAGTGATGTTTAATGGAAATGGAGCTGAGGAGAATGATTTACCAAAGGTCAATTTATATTTGTTCAGCAGCCTGTATTTTAAACCAAGGCTTCTAGGATAATTATCACCTCATAGTGCTATCTTAAAGCAAGCTACTTTTTTAAGCAGTGATTTGACAAATTACTTAAGGTAATTGCATTGTTAGTGATAATTCTGACTGCATACTCCTTATATCCTGTAAATAAGGAAGCCCTTGAATTTTATTATAAATATAATTTAAATATTTTAATAAGTTTGGGTGCATATGTGATCTGCAGTATTGAAAGCAAGATCAATTAATTCTTCAAAGACTCTCATAAATGTTAATGTTTAAAATGGGCAGTAAATTGCACCATATCATTAAAGGAAATTATTCAAGAGGAGTAGGGAGAACTGTTAGTTAAATAAGTATGGAATAAAACCGAGAAGAAGCAAATTAGAAATAAAATATCACAGGGGTGAAAAGAAGGATTTTAGCCGAGGTGTTTTTGTGAGAAGGCATGAAAGGGCAGCATGCCAATTAAGAGATAATATTTGGGGGAAAAGCATAACCACTTGTAACCTTGCAGACCTTGAGAGTTTTGCAGAAGATGCCAGAAGTCAAGATGAAAGAAAACTATTCCGTAAAGATGGTTCCACATCCTGAGATTACAAGGACAGCATGTTCACTAGCAAGTATGTGTTTCTTTATATCATGTGACAGTCCTTGGCATGTGGAAAATGCCACCGATTTAAGCAGGAGTTCCTCACAACTTGGAATTCCCTCGTTTTCCTTCACACATTTTCTCATTTGGCTCTAGCATCTACATATTTTCCTATTTGAAATGTAAAAGGTTGCTCAAATAAACTCATAATTAATGTGTAAGAGGCGTAGAGGTGGCTCTAGTAGTTTATAGAGGACGTAAAGCGATCTCATCAGTAAATGCAGTGGAATAATGTTTCAGTGTGACATTCAGCAAGACTTCATTTTGGTTATAAAAGCAACTGATTTCCAAGACCATGGACACTGCCAGATTTTTTCACCTTAATTCAGATCTGCTCGTTTCTGCATTAGCAAAGGTTTTCTACACTGGGATCTATAATTCTGCTCAGTTGTGGCTGTATAAATACTAATTGACTGTAGGGGAATTACATAGGCTTTGAAGACAGTAGATAAATGCAGAACTTGATCCAACTGGATTTTTCCCCTCAGCTGTAAATTACTTGCAGTAATAAAGCTACCAGGAACCCTCCGTGAGCATTGCCAGGTCCTGACCCTCAGAGGAGTCCCTGGGGCCAGGACTAAGCTTTTCAGCTCTTGGGCAACTGCGTCACAGGGTCCTTGCTTCATTTCAACAGAAATAATTGAATATTTGGTATTTCTCCTAGGTTATGTATTATCCTGTCCTTCAGCATGTCTGGTCTTTCTGCTTCTGGAAGTCTCTTGGCTGTACCTGCTTCACATACAAGGTGTTTAGGTTCTGTGTTGAGCGATATAGACACAAATTAAAAGGGCTGAGGTTTTACCCTTGAAATGTAAAGGTCTCAGCAGTCAATTTTAGCAGCTTTCTGTCTTTGGAGAAAACTAGTATCTGGGGACGATGTAAAAGCTTTATCACCTTTCATGTGTTAAAGGGACCAATGTAAAAAAAAAAGAACAAGGTAAAAATGTAATAAGCAAGCCATATATATTTGTGTTACCTGACAATTTAAAGGTAATATGCTTATGTAAAGTTACAATTTAGCCATGCAAAGCAGGGAACAAACACAGCACGTGAGCTTGCTGCCTGCTCACATGTACTTCGAGAAGCATCACTAACTCAAACCAAGTTTGACCAGGGCTGCTCTGGATGTGTTCACAGACAGGAGAAGCGGGAAGCCTACTCACCGTGTGTTCGCCCCTGCAGCTCCATGAGGCACGAGGTGTTTGTTTTAATCTTTTCCCCTTTTCTGCTGACTCACCTACGGGGACACCTAAGCCTTCCTGGGCTTTACTTTTGTGAATTTTTTAAAAGAATTTACCCCCCGATTTCTGTAAAACCCAACAAACCCGAGCGGGGCCGGACGGCTATGGCCGAGGGGCACGCCGCGCGCGTGCCTCGCGCCTGGCGCGGGGCAGGGGTGGGCCGGGGGCGGGCCGCTGCNCTGCCCGCTCGCTGCGTGAGGCAAGCCTCAGCCGGCGCTCGGCGTTGAAAAGTGACGGCGCGGCGGCGGCTTCCTGCAGAGGCTCCGCATCCACGGTTGGCTGGCAGTCAGGGTCGCTCCTTCTTTTCGTCCGTCCGTCCTTCTTTCCGCGGTGCGGTCGCGATGTCCGCGCTTCTCCTGGCCCTCGCGACGCTCTGGGGATTACCGCCAGTCGCCGAGGCGCTGGCAGCGGCAGCCGGCGGAGGTAAGGCGCGTCCGCGGAGGAACGCGGAGACTAGGCTTGCTCGTTGCGCGCCGCTAGGTGAACTTTCCGCCTGTACCGGCTTTTCCCTCCGGGGAAGTTTTGCGGTGCCTTGCGCGCCTCCCTGCCCATCCGTGCCGCGCTGCGCTGCGCGGGGCGGGCGCGTCTGCGGAGCGCTCCCTGCAAACTTGGGTGCTGGGAGCGGCGTGTGCGGGGCTGAGGCTCCCGGCGGAGCTAGGGCTGGGGTGAGCCCGGCACCGGCGACAAGTAAACGGGGATGAGTGGAGCGGGGGAGAGGGATGTGCCCCTTCGTGATCCGTCTTGAGGGATTTGCTTTCCCAGTTATCCAGTTTGAGGGATGCGATCCGGGTTGTGGGACGTGCTCCCTCCTGCCTCTGTGATCCGGGTTGAGGGATGTGTCCCGTAGAGATCCCGGTTGAAAGCGCCGTCTCTGAATTACCCCCCCCGCTTTAACGAAGCCAGGTGGGAGGTGGTTGCGGGGTCCGGTCCTCCGTGGAAGTACCTATACGCTTACCGGTCCGGCGGCTCCCCGGGCAAGCCCCGGGTCTGGGCGGCAGCGTACTACCGAGATGGCTAATGCCCTCCGCTCTCCCGAGCCTTTCCAAAGTTCCTTCGTTTAATTTTGCCAAGTTGCCACCCGCGTAGTATCGGCGCTTGTGTTTCGGCAGCGGACAGCTGCTGAGCTCGGTGAGGGAGCAGGAGCTTAGGACCCTTCAGCCGAGGTGTGGAGAATCTCAGAAGTTGCAGCTCTTCTTCTTCTGCGAAGAAGTCTCTGATCAAAGAGGGTAGCGGTCCTCCCGCAGGAGTCGGTGTCCGGCTTTACTTGCCGCGTTTTGTACTGTTACCAGCCTTTTCTTATCTCCCTGGGAGGTGTTTGTATTGACTCTTAGCAAAGTACAGAGCAAGTCCCTTTCTGTTCTGTTCGGGTGCGGGGATGGATGGCAGTATGCTGCTCTGACTCAGGTTTTCTCATCGCTGCAGAAAACACCGCTAATCAGAAAATAGTCTGGCAGCTTGTTTGTAGCCCTTGTACTTCAAAACTGCGTGGTCTCATGAATGAGACTGCTTCGAATGTTGTTGTACTCGGTCTGCCAGGGTTTAGCTAGATTTCAGTAGGAATGTAACTCTGCAAAGCATTGAATTCTCACTGTTAGTCATCCAGCTCCGCTCCATCACGTACATGCAACCTACTAATTTGTTTGATAACTGCTTCCAACTCGTTTAGGTGAGTGTGTATGCCTCTAGATAGTCAGTCTGTGGTATGGATTTCTGCTTCAGTCGAACTACCAACCCTCTCCAATCCCCTTCCCACCTAGCTATCAAAATTACAGAGGTGATTCATGCTGTAAAAAGGAGAAATAACTACCTATCAAAGGGAAAAGTATTGCTGCAGCATCAGAAACTTGCATGTTTTAAACACTGCGTTGTAAGGTATGAGGATATTGCAAAGAAATGAGACTAGGGTTCAATATAATGGCACCTGAACAGCCAGATAGGAAAGGTTCTTAGGAAATCTTTTGGTTTTATGAGTGGTACATATGCTTTTACTTTGATCCATGATGATTCGTGGTTGTGATAGTGCTTTTTTTAATGGAAAATATTTCAAGAACTTTCCATGGTATTCACAAAATGGTCAGATTATGTTTCAGCAGCTGTACTGTGCATCTCATCTTATGGACAAAAAACTAACTTTCAAACATTTTGTGGAATTGTTCTGGAACTCTGTCCTCCTTGATGGAGATAAGCAGGTGCCAATTATTCATGAATGTTAATTTCTGGTGTTTCAGTTTTGCTTCATTTTCCCTTCCTTTTGTTTTCATAGTTACCTTGCTCTGATTTAGTATTTCACATAAAAAAAAAAAAAAGTGCTGTCAGCTTCTATTAAAATCAATCCCATCTTAAAAGGCAGCATCCTTGTAAATCGTACCAGCCCAAAAAGTGGGATAAATCAAATATACTTAGAATCAACTAACTCATCATATCATAATGTCATGTCTTATCAAAACCGAGTGGAGTGCAAATTAGGACTTAAAAGGCATTTTGTTTAAAAAATGTCAAGTAGTCTCAACCTAAAAGGGATTCAGGATGAGGCATCCAGAAAGAGAATTACATTTTGCACATCAGATAAACTTTATGATACACTGCAAAAATTATTGACCATACCAAGCTGATTTTCCTTTCCAGGAGGAAATTCTGAGTCATTGGAGCATGCTAAGCTTAATGTATGTGAAAGGCACTGAAATTTAGAATGCACTGAGGCTCACCATTGGTAATAAGAGAATTGGGAAAATGTCACAGGTTGTGATAATAGCAGTGTTGTGGTAGCCATGGTAATATAAAATATTAGTGAGGTGCTCTAGGGAGAGGTAACACCTTCTGTTAGACCAGTGGAAAAAAAGAGGTGGGACTGGTAGATAACATCAGAGGAGAAGAAAAGGTGGTGGTGGGAAAACCCTGCTGAAGTTTGAACTGTCTAACCTTTTCTTTGGGTTTGAAATAAAAGGAAATTCTTCCAATGTACCAGGTCTGTCCTTAGCCAGGTTACAACTAGTTTGATATTTTATACATATATATGTATTTATATATAGGATGGGGAGCTGGAGGTGAGATGGAAAAAGGAATCCAGCCACAGGAGGGTGATAGGATAAGGGAGAAGTCCTGTGGCTGAGGTTGTACCTTTTAAGCCATGAAGAAGTGTGGTTTCACATGCTTCAGTTGCCTCTTCCTGAGGATGCTCTTGGACCCAGATTCCCTTAAAGTTATCCTGTGAAGGATTTGCATTGATATTGCAGCTATTGCAATAAATGAATTTTAGAAGCCTGAGAAAAACCTTGCTGACAGCAAGCTGAGAAGACTGCACTTGTTACCTGCTCTCCCTAAAGACATGGAGGGGAGCTTCACAGGTCCCATCTCCACCTCCTGAGCACTGAAGGTGCTCCACAGCTCTGATGGGTGTATTTCCTTCCCACAGCTCTCTCCAGCCTTGGAGCTTCACTTTGGCTTCATGCCTAAGCTCCTACATCCCTTTTGTCATACCTGTTTGGTTTTTGTGTCTCTGCTGCTGTGGAATGCCCTTACATGAATTTACTGTGCTAATTGGCATGATTACCTAGAGGTTATCCAAATTACACAGGTGCCTCAGATAACAGGAGCTTGATTGGGATATTCTTAACAAATGTGTGGTGGTGTCAGTGAGATGTATTAATGAGTTGTTATTAATGAGTGTGTTGCTTGTTATTAATTGGCTTTCTGTCTGTGGTGAAGCTGCTGGTAGGTTTGTGTTTGGTTTTGGTGGTAGATCACTTCTTTGCTACAGACTCTTTTATGTGCTGTTTTAGTGTTTGTTCTGTCCTTCAGGTGCTGGACTGATGAAACATATTGTCAGCAAAGTCTTACAAGAGGTCCTACTGTAAGGGTAGATCTTACATTGAATGGGAAAACATTGCCAGATAATGTAAAACTCAAGTTCCCTGAGCAATGGCATATCACATAATTAATTGTTTTATTCTTTTGGGTTATTTTTAAGCTCTTTTAAAGAAGGAAAGACAAATTTTCATGAACATTTCTCCTCTCTGCAGTCACAAACACTTTCAGAACTTCTGTCTTCATTCCACTTAGCAGGGAATTTATTGTTTCACAGTGGCCTTTGACCATATTTAAGTGAAGGCTGGGAACAAATTACTTGGAAATGGAATTTTCAGGTTTAAGGTTCAGCTGGATTACTCAGCCAGGTAGCAGAAACACAAACCAGGTGAAACAAATCTGTCTCCTTGTGATGACTGCTGATGGACTTCATTCCTGGTAAGATGCCACAGCAGGCAACAGTGAGTACATCAGGAGGCTTTACAAGTGTCTTGTTACTGGTAGCTTAATGTTTGAACCTGGGTGTACCAAGCAGTACTCTGTTTATGCACACTAAGCTCCAGTTTGGTCATCCTTTGGAAAGTGTACTCAAAGGATTAAAAAAAAATGAAAATAGGCTGTTTCTATGCTGTACTACAGACCTCTATGTTCTTATACTTTTGTTTTGCCTTTAACCTAGGTAATAAGTGTTGGTAGCTTACATGCAAAAGTGATGCTTCCAAGTTCACAGTGATTGCCACTTATTTATTCCTAATTTATTTATTTATTTGATTTATTTATTCCTTATTTCTTAAGCACTTATCATTACAGAAGCAAAATTACAGAGGAGAGTGAAAATATGTTGAGGAATTTAGGATGGTGGTTAGAAGGATGTGTGCTAAGAGGTAATTGAAGACAAAAATTGTGGGAGAAGTCCACAAGTGCAATTTCAGTGACTGGTTTCATAGACAATCTGTGATGCATGTGTGTCCTCAGTTGAGTATGTGATTGCATGCACAGAGCCACTGACTGCTGGAGTGTGAGCAACCTCTGTGTGTGGTTTGCTGTGAACTGAAATGCACATTTTCTCATGTGAATTTTTGTTTTGAATTGAGTGGATTTGGAGAGCTTTTCTATAATAAACAGAGAAGTGGTAGAAACACACAAAGTGTTTAGAAGGGTAAAATACTTTTTAGAATTCAGAAGTAGGTGTTTGATGTGAAAAGACTATATGTAAACTTCTTTTGTAGCAGACCTTTTACTAATTTATCATAGAGTTTCTGCTGATGCTCCTGCAGGTTGAAGTTGCTGTCCTCCAAAGACATAGAGGAAGAAGCTCTGAATTCACACAGTGGTTCTTTTGAAGTGTTACATAAATGCTGCTCTGTAAATCTGGGTGGATGACATACCTTTAATGTTCATAAGGACTCCACTACATCTTCATTTAGAAGTGGCAAAACTCACACTGCCTTCAGTCTGCAGCTTGGACGTGTGTGTTCCTCCTGCACCTTGTTACAGGTTCTTTTATCTGTTGTTTTCAGTTGAAGAAAATGGGTTTCTCTTTATCATGTTGCCTCTACAGGGCATATGTAATTTTAATTTGTGAATTTGGAATTATAACCATGTGTAGAAATGCTAGCAATTTAGGTAGTAGAACATTGGTTTTGTTTGAGTAGCATACTTTGAATCCCAGCATGTTGTTGCTTTTTTTCTAGTTTTTAATGTATTAAAATGCTCTTTAATAGTCTTGTTCCTTCTAATGCAATTAAAATCTTTGCTTGGAGATCTCATTTTAATTGCACTTACCCAAAACATTCTTAATGATGAACAGTGAAGATGAAAATACCAGAACCTTGCTATTTTTGTGCAAGTCATACAGACTACTGAGTCTGTATTTAGTGTGAGTCTGGGCTAAGTGTAGACACTGCAGAACTAGGTCTTAAATTTGTAAGTGCAATTGGGAACTAATTGGATTTTTTTGATACCATTACTCAAACAATGACTGTGCACCTTCTGTCCAGCCCACTAGTTTGTTTAATTAAACAAGTTATTTTTTTTTCCCTGAAGTTGTATCTATTGAAAGATGAAAATATTTGTAAATGCAATTATATTCCAGCTAGAGAGTCAGTTATTGACTATAATGTGAAACATTCTCAAAGTATATCAAAACTTCCTAGTGCTGTGAAGCAGAATCTTCCTTTGTTAGGTGAAATAGGCAGGACTTGTTAATGTGAAATCAGCCACCCCAGCCAGCTGTGGTCCTGCTGACAGGACACCTTTGCTTTGTGTGTGTGAGGATGCTCCAGAACCTCTGCAGGCTGAGGAAGGGCAGTTCCCTGGGGGTGCTAGGCTGTGTGTGAGCAGGATTGGACCTGGGTAATGGAATTCCAATAAAACTCAGTCAGTGCCTTTTAATTAGATTTAATGGGAACTGGGAAGGATCATTAGAGAGATAAACACATGCTTTTGCCAGTAATATGTTCACTATATTATTAATCTGATTTAATTTGGAAGATCCTCATGGCAGGAGTAAGATCTCCCTATGTACCTTGGGAAGTGTTATATGAGTCTATTATATTTTGTTGCTCTATATGTCATTGCTTCCCAAGCAGTATGTAAATAGGGATTTGGGCTCTGTGGTGTTTATGAACCCTCCCAATCTGAGTATAGAGTTGGATGCTAGAAAGAAGGTTGTAAGTCTCTTTAGCAACCACATTCTTATTGGCTGTTTCATAATGAATGTGTACTACTAACAAAACACTGCAGAATGCACAATGTACTGCTAAGTGATAGGGCTCTTAGAGATGATGTAATGCCAGTCTGGAGGTGAGGTACACAGAGAAATTTGGTTCAGTTAGGAACACAGTCTGATTCTCTGAGGTGGAAGAACAGAGATTACAGTATTAAGAGTTGTAGATAGAATCTGAATCCAGAAATGCACTTCCAACACCTACTGGATGTTCCTGAACATCTCACATGCTGCTGCTTGCTGAATGATGTGTCCCTTCCGGAGGAGCCAAGCTGTTGATACTGAGCTTTGCTTCAGAAATAAGGATGTACTTAATAACAATGCATTTTGGACTATATTGCCTGCTTGTCAGCAGGACATCCCTTGGTAACTTCTGTGTATGATACTATTGAATGACTTGTGCTTCAGGTATAACAGGATAAGATAAAAGTTAAGCTTTCAGAGTAAGAAGAATATGTATAATTCCTCAAGGTCTTCACTACCGTAGAGCTCTCTTTTAATAGCAGTTCATAAGCTTTGCTACAGTTTTTATGTGACAAAGAGCAAAGAAAACTTGGAGAATGAAAAGGTTGAGTTCTGGTTCTTTTCAGTGACACATTGACATGGGGATAGACAATGGACAAGACAAATGCTGCAGCAGTGCTTTGCAATAGCAGTGTTTTTTCATGTGAGGTGTCCTGTCAAGGAGAAAGACTGTTCTGTTAACATGTACACACACTCCCACAAAAAGATGCCCATGTGACTTTCATCTAATGCTTTATGATTTTAATTTACCTACCTGCAAGCTAGCAAAAACATTACTGTCAGCAATATTTAAAAATAAAGTTCTAATATTGTCAAGTAGTTGAAGCTGCTAGTTCTACTGTTCTCAGGGGCTGTGATATGGTGGCAAGCACGTGGCTTTCTGTCTCCCTTATGCAGGAAAGTATTTTTCCTCAAACCTATTCTTCTGAAAAGTTCTAAGGCACTGGCAGTACAACAGTGCTGCCATTTCTGATACATCCCTGTTCAAAATTTGGAGAAATGCTGTGGTGTTGTATAGTCATAAAAACACAAGTTAAAGGAAGTTATGCTAATGCAAGAAGATCATGAAAAATCACAGTAATTTTCTAGATGATAGATAGGTTTCCCCAAAACACCTGCCTCTTATTGCTTGCAAATACTGTGAAGATAAAAGAGGAGAGAGCAAAGTAAGATCATAGCTGGTTGGATGCTCTTTTGCATATGTAAACACACACTGATTTACCCAAAGTGTGTTGGTATTTGTGTAAAACTGTGTGCTTATGAAATGAAAGGATGTCAGTTGCCAATGAGACTTTTTTTTTTCCTCTGGAGAAGAAGTTTTTATTTATGTTTTACTGTGCTAACAAACAGATTACAGACCTGAATCTGTCCCACTGAAATCAATGGATTCTTTGTTTTGTCCTTGGTAGTTACATACCAGGCTGCAAGTAAATGTGAGGGAACTTTGGACCATTTTATTACAATTTCACTTAAAAGTTGTAAGTAGAGGACCTTTAATTAAATTGTATTGTCTGCATTGTCCTATGACATTTATGCCAGAAATACCTATTAATATTTTTATTCCAAAGTGTGATTCAGTTTTGTCTGGGTTCCTTAAGCTGAACCCTCTGCATTGTATTTCCCCACATCTAATTTTAAAATATATGGCTCCCACTTGTGATTACTTTTTATTTCTCATTTGTCATAATCCTCTAGAAGATGAATTAGTACATACTTTTAATAAATGATAACCAGATTATTTCTCATGTAAAAAATGAATTTGTGCAGAGACCACCTTCTCATGAGGACAGAAAACCAGAGGAAATTCCAAGCAGCTCAGTATGTTAAGATGTGTATGGTCTGCTACTTAGAAGTTATTAAGTTAGTTAAAGCTAGTTCTGCATAACACAGATAAAGCTGCTGGTTTTCTAGATGAAGCACTACACTTTTCATCCTGAAAAGTTTGTCTTGCTTTTGGTGGGTTTTGATGATTTGGAAAGAATGTAAAGCTGGTACTTTCTCAGGGAGCACATTAGTTCCCTATGAATCTCTGCAGACTTCTCTGGGGATGAGAACATTTGACTTTCTTTGGAGACCTTTGTTAAAGGAGCTATTTTTCCAGCAGTATTTCATAAAGCATAACTAAGGATGGTCAAACCTGTGTGTTCTCTAGTGCTGACACTCATGAACTGCCTGGAGGGAAACTGGCCTGACTTCCAAGTTCATCAGAAACACTTGGTTTAAAATATTCTTATTTTATGTAACTGTGAAGTTGTTTTTTGAGGGTTGTTTGCAGGCAGTGGGTGTTAAGGACTTGGAATTAAGGAAAGCAAAGGAAGAAGGCTGCAAAACTGAATGAATTCCTTTGGGTTCCATGTTCTAAGCAGTGTTGTTTATTCTTATATTCAGGTTACAGAAAACAAAGAATGGTTCCTTCATAGTAGTGTCTTACTATAGTAGTCTTAGGCAAAACATTTGAGGCTGCAATATTATATAGTGCATATTGTATGTGCAGTCATATCCAAGGGAGATGAAGCAAGTCAGAACTACAAAAGTGTGAAAACTAAAGCACTGTCTCATGCCTACAGCTTGTCAGGGTGAATTGCTTTTATGGCTTTGATAGAAACAAAGCAAGGCTACATTGGAGCTAGAAGGGATTTTGCAGGCAGTGTCTTGGAGGCTAACCTGAGCTGCAACAGCTAATGGTAAAGGGCTGCAATAAGCCACTTTTCTGAGAAAGTATTGCACATACATGCATGCTTATATAAAATCTTGGATACATGGGGTGAGCCATGAAAGGTACTATTGCCTAGTATAGCAAAGCCAGGACTGCTAAGCATTTTTTTTGGAGGAGACAAAATCTCCTACCCTGACCCCACTGGCCCAGTAGCACATTTCCTCAGATTGGAGGAAGCTCTTCAGGTCAGTGTGTTATGTACAGACCCATCTGAATGAATTCAGTGGCTTGTGCTTGCTATGTGACATTTCTTTCTCTGGTTTTCAACTGGCTGTGACTTGAACAGGGTTGACAGTACACAATATTACCCATTTACTCTGTAGATTATACTCCTCTGGAGAATTGGTGTCAGCTAATCTGCCACTTCTGCATTTTCAGAGACCTGTGAACTGCATCTCCAGTGGTATCACAGGAGAGGGTCAAATCTAGCTTTCTGTAACTTGCTTATCTGTTTCCTCCAGATTTCTAGGCATGTATATCCAAATCTCCAGCCTTTGTTAACTTACTTTGTCCTGTGAATAGTTTACTCTCTGTGTAGAAATTCTGTCTCTCAATATCCAATTTTGGCCATTCTTAGCATGGTAAGCAGTTTGAAGCAGATGGTTGTCAACAGATGATGACAAAATTCTGAAATGCTTCTCCAATACAAATTGTGAGGCTCAGTATTTAAAGCACATTGGAGCAGATAAAACCTGCTTATATTTCCAATGCCATTATTACCTTTGCTGTTGAATATTCTTAGTACAATTCATACATTTCCATGAAAAATTGTTTCTTTTACTGGAAACAGCAGAACTCCCCTAACCAATTAGCAGTATTCAGTAATGAGTAAAACACTCTGAATCACATTATGATTTTGTCAGTTAGAATTGTTGAAAGCTCCTCAATGAAAGTGCTCTGGGTTAGGTTAATTGGTGGCCTGTCTTCTCACAGTAGTGGCAGAGTGTGTTAAAAGTCCTTTGCAAAAAGTTGTAATACAGCTCAATTCACAGGGATTGCCATTCTGTTGTTGACTGGTGCTCTGAAGACAACCAATAAGACTGCAAAATTCAGGAGAGCTTAGTATGTGGATGTGAATCTTAGGAGTATAGCTAAAGGTGTTTGCAGGAAATAAATGCTAAAGAGCTAGGAGATGTAGCATGGCTTGGATTCTGCATCACGTTTGCTAATCCAGCAACTCAGAATAATTTAAGTGCATTATAAAAGGCTGTTTATGTGGCTGTGACAAGCATGATGCAAATATGCAGATTTAAGAGAGTGCCTTCTACAAGTTTATATATCTTAATGAAATATGTCAGAGTGGAACAGATCATCAGTCAGTTTAGTCCCACAGTAGCCTCTTTTTTTTTCCTAAAGATAGCACAGCATGTCCTTGGTGGTCCTAGGAGTAAATTAACACTGCAGAGTGCTTCCTCTTGAAGCCAGCTAATGACATTCTCTCTAAATTTAGGGAAGAAATACTTGTCTGGTGAGGATGGTCATCTTGAAGTGGTCACCACTCTCTGATGATGCCTACATAGAAGTAATTCTCCTTCCTAGTTTTAAACAATTCCTTTGTGCCATTCCATTTGCTGTCCTGTTTGATGCTGAGTGGAAAAGTTGCCCTACCCAAGTGGAAGTCTCTGAATGTGTTTCATGTGACACCTGAGAAGCATATGCTGGCCATGGGCTTTGCAATAGTACTGTGGGCAATCAGAGTGGTAATTGTAGTTGTTCACTTCTGATTTCACACTGGCACCTTGAGTAGGATATCTCTCTATTTTTATGTCTATCATATTTACAAAATCTCATGCTTGGGAAAATCTCTTACAACTTTAGGTGATCAGGTGCTGCAGAGCTTATCAGAGAGTAGCAGCTTTTGATGATGCATGTGCCTGTTGAATGCTGCTTTCATTAGGGATGGCAGCCTTAGGGGAACAAACTAGAAGTGGATAATGGAAATGAAAGAGGCAGGGAGAGTTACTGGTTGAATTGCAGGATTATTTCATTTGATATGGTGCAAGAAAGGCCGTGTCCAGTACAAAACAACCCCAACCCTAAAGGCTTCCACAGTGCTTCAGAACCAAAAAGAGCTTGTGTTTCTGTAATAGGTGAAGAGATAAGCAGCAACATCTGGCAGGTGCAAGTATTCTTTTATATAAGGCATGGGGAAATCAGCCTCCCTTCTTTCTTACCTGAAAATGCAGTGCTTGCTTGATGCACTTGCTATAGGGAATGACTGCATTAGTAAAGAATTCATGGTTTATCTGGATCTAATTTTTAAAGAAATGAATGATAGCACACTGTGGGACTTCAGGTCTGTATGGGTGTATTTTACATTCACCTGCCTTATTCTAGACTTAAAGAATTATTTTGGTTTTTTTGCAACTGAAAAAATAACTGAAGGTTTAAAGCAGCTCATCCCAACAGGAATCGCTAGCATTATAAAGGGAAAACCAGTCAGATGTAGTGATGTTCTAATAACACAAAGTAATCCTCCTATACTGAAGTAATAAAGTTGCATGGGCTACAGTTAACTTTCTTGTCAGCAGATTTCTATTGACACCTCTCTGTCAAAAAGATGAAGTGGAGAGTAAAACCTAACTGTTTTCTCTTATGTTAAATGTATTCTGGAAAGCTTTTGTGAAATACAAAGCATATGGACTTTGCAGATAGTGTTTGCATTTGGGACTTGTGGGGAAATTTGTGAGCTTTGTGCTGTGGAAATCATTGCCCTTTAAAGCAACTGGTTATATTAAAAATAAGCACATCCCTCAAAACTGTATTTTGTAGAGTAGTCTAATCTTTAGAGGTTTGTTTTTTATTTGGAGCAGGAGTGTATAACTGTTAATATAAACTGAGTTTCAAAATTGGCCACTTTGAATGCATAGCTAGATCTACTAATTTTTAGTAAGAAATCTGTTAGTGTTTAAAAGCAACAGGCAAACCCCAAACCCTGGCAAGCTAAGCCAGACTACTTTGCTCTTGTGGGTTGAAACTGTCTAATAACATAGTCCAAAAGCTCATTAATATTGATCTTCTTAATTCTCTCAATAACCTGAATGTTGTTTCTAATTATAAGAGGACTAGAAAGCAGACTAATATGTTCTTAGATGTCAGTCTGATGGACCACAAAACAACCAAAAGGCTATTCTTCAAAAGCAGTAAGTAGGAGGTATGCACATGATTGTGATTAGCCAGTAACAATGTGTACCCATATTTTATGAGGGGAGGAGGAACCCCCAGACACTTCAAACATGTACTTTCTGCTAGCCCTTCCCAAGGTTAGACCTTCTGCCTCCCCTTTGCAGGACTTGCTGTGGAAGTGGCTGGGCAAACCTTTGCAAAACTGTGAAAGTAAAAGAAATAAGTTTTAAAGGAAATAGCTGAACAGTTGAGAGGAGGTAAAGGACTGCAGGAAGGGTTGGAGTTGGGCTTCAGCTGAACCCATGCTGGTAGGGGAGCAGGGCTGCTCATGGATGTGAGCCAGACAGACATCAGGAATGGGGTTAGGTCTTTGAGCAAAGGTGAGGATGATTTTAAATGCTCCTTAAGAAAAAAGAAAGCATTTTTACTTTTCAGGGCTGTGATATGACAGGGAAGAAAATCCCTCTCCTTTTTCCTTCCCTCTTTACCCTTGGAAACCCTTTGATTGCCAGCTGATCTGATCTGAGAGACAGAAATGTCTTCTCTACTGGAGGTGGCTGTGCTGGTGGTGCTGTGCTTGGAGTGTGGGGTCAGGGATGGATCTCTGTGACCTGCCCACCAGAGCCATATCTTGGCTTTTGGCTGGAGGAGGGTGCCCACTCTTCAGACCTCTTTCTCTGCTAAGGCCAGGCAACTGACTTTGTTGGCTTTGAACCAAGTAATGAGTAGAACAGGGAAGAGAAACTCCATCAGACCTTGGGTATGCCAATATTGTCCTTCAGCCTGAGGTTGCTTTTCTTTCAATGCTCATTGGAAGCTTGAGATCACTCTTCAATGTCAGTGGCAGAGATTTGAAGAAAACTGGCTTGTATTAGCCTTGGGAGGTGCCACTGTGTCCCAGAAAAACTAAAGATGAAGAAGGAAAACCCAAGGAATTTCCTTTGCTGAGCCCTGGCAGCTGGGCTGTGCTTGGTATGGCAGAACAAAAGGAAAGGTTCCATCAATCTCCCTCTTATTAAATTGGCACAGCTAATAGATTCTGCTAAAATGTGTTCATCATGCTGTTAAAAAACCCACAAAAAAACCCAAACAAAAAGCAGGTTAGAAATCTACTAACAGTAAATGAAGTTTTATTGGGTTTTGGCGTCATTGGGGCACCTAATACAGGTTTGGAATACTAACTGGAATTTGTGAAAGGGATGAAAAAAAAAGTCCTGGTGCCATTTAATTAACTATCTGGCCAATATTTTTCACTTTTTATTGAAAAATCTGTAAGTTGCAACTGGCTTCAAGCACTCTTTTGTACAACTCTGCCAACAGTTAGCAAATAAACACATTAAAATACAGCCAGCCTTGTACACATCCATTAGTACCAGATAAAATCGTGCCTCAAACTGTGGAGATTGTTCTAAAAAACCAGAGTATAATAATTGAATTTTGGAATCAAAAGGAAGTGATTAGAAGGAAATTGGTATTTATTTTATAAGCATAACAGGAATATCTCTTAGATATTCCACACTGATACAATTACCAAGAGGTCAGTACAAATATAAGCAATACTTTATTTTAAACCTAAAACATACTGGTAGCCCAATGTAAATAACCTATTTTATGCAAGTAACATTGCACAGACATTTTCATTCCATGTTCTCTGTGTTGCATTATTATTCTGAGAGACATTGCAAGCTTTGATCAAAATACAGGAGATGCAGATCTTAACATTTCTACAAATTTGAATCAAGTTTAGGAATTAATACCTTAAGTTTCAATTAAAAAGTAGTGTATTGTCTTCTTGGAAAGCTGATTTAAATGAACTTTCACAGGAATTGTCCAAGCAACCCTGAGAGAGAGAGAGAACAGCATGAATTGTGAGTCCTAACTCTTTGTGGGATGCTCCAGAAGCTGAAACTGGAAGTTTCTGTGCTTTCTTGGTTGCAGTGTGTCTAGTGACTCCTGTCCTGGGCTCAGAGCTTCCCTCAGGAGTGCTGCTTTGGGATGCCACTGCAGCTCCCTGACCCCTATGGAGATGGCACTTGCTGTATGGGGAACTGCCAGCATAAAAAACCCAACCCCCTGGATTTGTCACTGAAGGTCAAAGCACTGGCATCAAAGGAATAGTTCAGTTTTTAGCATAAAGTGCAGTGGACAGCATTTTATGGGCACAGAATATGGAAAGCTCAGCTCTTCTGTAAGATCTACCAAAAACTCCTAGTGACACATTAGTATCATGTCAATTGACTATGTTTTGGGAAGACGAAGATCAAATTTAGAAGAGTTTAAAAAACCCCAAAACTAAAAGAAACCTAAAGCTACTGAATTAATATTCTATCTCCCACAGCTGCTAGAGCTCTTGCAATGCCTCTGGTCAGGCTTCCAGTGGTAGCTCTCAGGTTGAAAAGTTAATGACTCATTTACTAAGCAGTGCAGTTTTCTTTCATTTTTCATTAACAATTATCTCTACTCCTTTAAAAACTGAAAGGCCTTTCCAAAACATATTGTACTTGTGTTATTGCTGTCAATTAGAGTTATTAAATCATAGATCTTTAGAAGTGAAATCCAAATATGCATTAATATAGTCAGTCACTGCATAGCCACTCTGTTATAGGAATGACAGGTACCATATTGAGGCAGCTTTGGACAGTGGCAGATGTGTTTTTTTTTCCTCACCAACATGTTCATTTGAGTACCCATCTTGGGAGGATTCTGGGGGAAAGATGGACACTGAAGGAAGAGCCTTAAGGGTGGCAGAGTAGGGGAGAGGAGCAATCCTGCTGTACTGTTGGTTGTGCATTGTGGGTTGCAGGAGCTCAGTGTGAGAGCCAGAGAAAATTAGGATGAATGTGCCTTGTGTGCAGGGCTAATAAAAGGTAAGGAAAGGAGAGCCACATCCTGAGCCCTGGTTAGAGGGGTAGTGAGGAGGAAAGAGGAATTGCCAATAACTTAAAAATCATAGGCCTGGAAGACTGCAATACTGGTGGTGTTTTCAGGGAATGGAAGATGATGAGGGCAAAAGCCAGATTTTTTCACAGCCATTTGATATGGAATTCATGTTCCTGGTCCTTTGTGAATTCCTTAAATTAGCAATTTCACTTTTCTGCAAGTCTACTGTACTTTGACTCTTAACTGAATTAAGTCCTATTATAAATGACATCTTTCCAACAGTCAGAATACAGGTTAGCACTCCCAAGAGGGGTGCATTAATGAGGTTATTGCTATGACAGCTCAGCTTCAGGCAGAACACGTGCCACTTTGAAATACCCACTCTCCCCTCAAATAGTATAGCAACTTCTGTGAGTGGATTTTAAAACTTCCCTTTTAGTGGAACTTAGAACCAGCACTTTATATTTCTGTTCTCCTACTAATGCTTTGACAGTCCATGGTGTTTGTTTCTGCTTTTGTTTCTGGATGTTAATAGCAGCGTGTGGTTTGATTTGAAGAAACAAGGTGTTAGCTCTGGCCATGATGGACTAAGCCAACAGATTTGCAGAAAGAACAGGCACATACACCCCAGTGTTTACAGTGGAAATGTACAGGGCTTGTTTGACTTAAATTCAGTCAGGCAACTTCTCACTAGATGGAAATTGTTTAATATATACTATGGCAACTGGTAGAAATACAAGCATTCCAATTATGATGAAGCTGTGTAGGTGAGTGCAGTGATATGCCTCTTCAGAGTGGCTGGCTATGGTCTACAGCTGTGCTGCATATCTAATGTCTCTTGATATCTCCAAGACATTAAATCATGCAGTTGTATGTTTCAGAAAGACTTCCAGTGCGAGTCTGAAAGGTTCACAGAGAGGCAAATGCAGTGTAAAAGCCAGCAGTTCAGTGCTGCTTCTGTTGTCTGCAGTGTAAAAGGTATCAGCCCCCAGGTGCCTGGGCAGACACTGAGGTTCTGTTTGCTTTGCCACTGCTGCCTGCCCAAGTCATGTAGGCTTTCTGGTGGGAGAAAAATAAGCCTGTCCTCTCAGAAACTAATTGATCCCATCCCTGTGTTTCTCCATTGACTCTGCTCTTGTCTAATACCAACTTTTGCATAGTTAAGTGGAGGACAAGGTGATTCCAAGCCCAAGGCTTTAAACCTGAATAAGGTCCAGAATAATATTGATACTAGAATCTTAAAAAAAACCTGAAAAAATAATAAGGAAAAAAACCCAGCAAAACTCTAAACCACTATTTTTACTGTTGGGCCAGCCTTCAGGAAGCATGGTGACAGAGAAAGCTGTCAGCATTCTGAGTATTTCTCTGTTATGCACCTAAGGAATGGTGAAATGTCATGCTTAAACTCAAATGAGCAGCTCTAAAATATAATTCTGCTGTCTTAGTGTTTTCCAGTTGCATGTAGCCATGTTCAGTCTCTTCCTTCTCAGCTTTGAAAGTGAGTTTCTAAATGTAAGACTGACAT
The DNA here is from genome assembly GCA_013399015.1 of Galbula dea. Taxonomy (NCBI): domain Eukaryota; kingdom Metazoa; phylum Chordata; class Aves; order Piciformes; family Galbulidae; genus Galbula; species Galbula dea. Next base: position 1,983,491 of record VWZX01010081.1, read on the forward strand.
ACAGAAAGGAGTCATACTCAAATCTGACATGACCTATATAAATATTGCTTTAAACATTGGCCTGGATGAAAAGGTTTGTTCCCTTTCCATAGGTGTTCAGTTTTCTTGTCTGCTTAGCTGTGAATTGTTGCAGTTGCCTTGCATCTGACATATGCTTCTACCCACCATCTGTGACATGTGCCACCTCACTACCTGTTGCAAACAAACTTCTTTATCACAGTTCATCTTAGTGAAATTAAACCCAGGGAAACACTCAGGAAGTATGTGTTAGACCCTGACAAACTTGATCTTTTAAAAGTTAATTGGCTCAAAAGATTTTTTTTGTTGTTTGCTGCTTTAGAAAGGGTGCACTATAAAGAGCTGGATTTTCATATTTTTTTTGTATTTTATTGTAAGCTAAAATATCTTGTATTAAAGAGGAAAAAAGGCTAGGTGTGTAAATCAATGCTTAATTGTATTTATTATGCTATTTACTAGGCCTCCAAGTATACTAAATTTTTATAAATGCAAAATCATTCAGCTGTATCCAAACTGATTCAAAAGGTGCTGATGAGAACACTTAAGCTTTTTGCAGGTTCTGATAATAGTGATAGCCATAAGTGTGCTTGTCCCAGTTCCTTTATGACTGAACTGAAAGTGTAATTTCTGTATAATTTTAATGACTGGTAACTAGGTTCACATTCTACACATTGTATTCTTTCCTATTCTTTGACTTGGTTGGTCATTAGTGCTACTTATTCTCTGATTATAATTTTGTCCTCTTTGGAAGGAAGGTGAGATGGAGATTAGCAGGTGTCCTCCCCCCCAAAAAAAGAAACACAACAGGAAAAGCAAACCCAGCACCCAGGATACATTGACAAAAGGAGACCAGATGCAGAGTGAAAGGCACATGGTACAGATTGTGGCTTCTCCCTATAAAGATTGCTACAAGAACAGAAAACATGCTGTGATTTATTCTTGTGGCAAAAACCTGCAAATGGAACAAGAAGTACAGAAATCTCAATATGTTGTTGCTAATACAATTTACATTTAGAACAGTGTGTCCTCCTTTGCCATTATGCTCTGTTTAAATATAGCTAAATTAAACTAGTCTATAGGCAGAGCTTCTTGAACTGCAGTCAGAACTTTCACTAAATGAACATCTAACACTTAATTTAATGGTAATTATACAGCTTCTCAAAAAAAAAAAATCCCTTGTATTATATTTGTTCAGAAGTTATCTCCATGTATAATAACATCAAATTATTATGCTGTCTCTCAAAGCTGTAAATCGTGTCATTTTTACACAGACCAGAAAATGACTTGCACTTAAAGATATGTTTATCTGTATATATATGGTGGATTTTAAATTGAACAGTTCCAGACATAATTTTCCTAATATTGGTTAATCCATCTTTAATTAAAATGTTAATTGCTAATCCAGATATTACACATACACAAACCAGCCTACAGGAAACTCTGCCTTATTTCCACAAGGATGAAAAACATGCAATTACATGGCAATCTGCACTTTGAAATTGCAGTGTCCTCATCTTTCATCTAGGGTAACCAACTAAAAACATACTCTGGAGTTGCTGTACTAATTGTTTATCCCCCCCCCCAAAAGGGAGAAAAGTTAATATAGTGCTAGTTTTAGATACTCTTACTTGCATCAAAGTAGGGCTTGAAATACTCTTTTAGGGGAATTACTGCACAGAATGGGTTATGCCAGGGCTGCTGTGGCTGAAGTTGCCCTGATGATTCCTCAGCTAGAAAACACTGCTGAAATCATGTTTCCTATGTAGTCCAGAACAAAACTCCCTCTGTGTCTGAGCAGTGTATTTCAGAAGTCAGACCCAGGCAATCTTGTTTTCCAGCCAGGGGTTACGGAAGGTAAAGTTAGTAAGATGAAGGCTGTGCTTGTCATGTTCAAAGTGCATTAAGGCTGCTAACTTCCTTCGGAGGGCTGCAATGAGGAATACTCCCTTTTACTTTTCATCACTGAGATAGTCTGTGTGCAGCTCAGCTTACTGTGGAGTTTAATTTTTTATTCTCTTTCCTTTTTGGTAATACTCCTTACAGAGAGGTAAGCAAGTGGAGTTACAGCATTTCACACTTAGGAAGTGATGATCTTATGATTCCCTGTGCAAAATCACATGTGTAACTGCAGCTGGTTAGTCTTTGGGAGGGGTTGAATGAAATGACCTTTTGAACAGAAGATAATTAACAATCCTAATGGCTGAAAAAATGTTGTTCATGTAAAATATTAGGAAATAATTGCTGAATGGAGTGACATATGGTGTTTTGTACATCTGAAATGAGTTCAGTCGGATCTTTTGCCTTGTACGTATTTTTCCTTTGTCATTAATGGCACTGTTGGGGACAAAACAATTTAAACAACACAACTTTTTCAGAGCAGCCATGTTCAAATCACAAACTCTAAAATCACACTTTTTTTTTTCAGCCTAAGATGTGTATTAAATGAGGAAAATAGAGACTTGCCTATAGAGTGCCATCTGTTGATTTTTATTTAATTAGAAAATTATTTTGATAATCTGTCTCAGAGTGGTTTCACTTACACAAAATGAGATGGGCTTTTAAAAATGTCCTCATTTTTTTCCCTAGAATCTAAAAGGAAAAAGATTCCCCTTAAATACATGTAAAATATTAACTGTCACTAAATAATGTTTAACAAAAATCATCCTTCTGATTCTAGAAGTCTTAACAATCTGTTCCTATTTGGGGTTTATCTAAATTCCATTGGGAAGACTTGAGATTTTAGGTTTCAGATGTGCTCTTTTTCATATTTTTTTTCTAACCTGTTCATTCTTTTTCATCAAAAAGAGGTCACCTCTTCACCTTTCTTCTAATCTTTCCTCCCTTTCATTCCCCTTATTCCAGTGTTCTTTCCAACTTGTGAAAGTCACTTAATCTCTGTTTGAAACTCTACCTGATTTGCTCCAGCAGCACAGCTTCTCTTAGTGAGTTCATCCAAAGGGATAAAGAGGAAGATGCCTTTGACATTTCTGCTGTACCAGGAGGATGCAGCCTTTCCTTGGCTACAAAAGAATGGTTATTTTAGGAATGGTATGGATTTGTATGTATCACTTTGGCTTGGTTTACAGTCATTCTGTCATTGAGACGTGTTTCAATATCTGCTATTGATGCATGAGTAATACTACTATTTATAACTTGGTTTTGGGCAAGCAAACTAGCCTCTGCCACCAGGAGAGGTTGTCTGCCTGCCTGCGTGGCAGATGAGTTCGTTTCAGTTCCTTAGAAGGCCAGAATACATCTGAAAAAGTCCAAGCTCCACCACGTTTTCAAGGTGAGGTGGTATTTTTGAGCTGTTGCTTGGCCAGACAGAGCCCTCTTCAGAATAGCTCGTGCCAGCTAACAGGTCCAGGCAAGTCTGAAGCCAGGCTCCTGGGGGAGCTCTTGTCTTTCCCTTTGTCGAGTCCTTAAACCACCTCTAGTAATACATGTGGAGTTGTTATCTGGTGAAAACCTGCCATCCTGCCACCTGGTATCCTTATTCTGCAAGCTGCTTGAAAACTGATCTTCTTCCCTATGGTCTCCTACTGTCTGGTCTACTTAATGCAGGCAGGTAGCTGGAGCTCTAGAGCAATTTCACTTGTGCCTCAATTGTACTCTTTCCTTTTGCTCTTAGCTGGACTGAGAGGATTAAGAGTTATTTCATTTTCTTCTTGAGTTGTAGGCTAGGACTAACAAAAACTGAAGACAAATCTCCTATTACAGCTCTTGTCTGTGAGAGAATGAGGCAAGTGATAAGGTTCTGGATTGGTGACTAAAAGACATGTAAAACTGATCTTCAGGATTTTTCCAAAGTCATTATTTGGTGAATAATCTTACAAATGAGAGGGTTATATAACAATTACATTCTCAAGCATGTTTCACCTAATTTGCCTTTACAAGCTGATTTTTTTTCTTGAACCTCCAAAACTGAGTTCCTTCCTAGGTAGAGGGTCAGTCACCTACGAAGTGTGAAATGCATATTGGTGGATGTATGTTGAGTCAGGGGTTATCTCGTGTAGGAAAAGGGTGCATTTAGGAAGGCAGCATGCAAATAAATCAAACTCTTTTGAAAAGAGATCCAGGACACCCAGCACATGAATGTGAGGAACTGCCAGGCTTCAAATGCCATCTATTAGCTGGTGGTGAAGTGGAAATGAGGATGCAAAGGTGAACTGGCTTGAAAACAAGTTTAAGTGCTTAAAAAAAAAGGCTTCTGTTGGCATGATAAAAGGGAAGGATGAGAGATCTGATTGAGGTGCTTTTAGTGGGTAAAGTGGTCAGAAGAGTCCTTAAGTTTTGAAGCAAAAAATGATTAGTAGGGTAAGATAGGTAGCTCTGGTGAAGAGGACAGATGAAAAGTGAGAGATGACCTTAATTTCTCAACAACGTTTTCTTTTTCCTTCCTTCTTCTATATAAGTGAATACATAATCTACATAATCTACCCAGATTCACTCTGGGTCTGTAAAACTCTCACATTTATCTTGGAATAACCATCCCCAGAGCTACAACCTTTTTACTAAACTACCTTTTAAAAAAAGCTCTGAAGTAAAAGTTTAACAACCCCTCTCCTCCAATAAAGATTGTTCAATAAAATCATAACTGTATTTCTTGGCCCAAATCCATGTATCTGATTCTGCATAGATGCAGGGCAAAACCTCCTGAAAAACTAGGAGGACATCCATAAAATTTACTCTGGTTTTAATTTGCTTATTTTATCTTTGCTTGCCCCCCTCCACCCCCCCCAACATAAGGTTTTGGTACAGCAAAACTTCCTGAGACAGTATTGGTGTCTCTGGTGTGTGAGCCCTACCTTCACATCATCTTGCCATATGTATTTTAAACCAGCTTGAAGAAGGATCCCTTTCTAATGCAACACCCATAGTTTTATGATTGGAAAGCTCTGTGTGATCAAGACCTCATTACTTCTTCACTCCTGTGCACTTGCTCCTGGACCAGCCTGCCACTGGACTGGGTTGATGCTCCTTTTCTATCCCATGTGGTTAGCTGTTTATTTCCCATTACAGTCTTTAAAATCCTCCTAGCTTTGCATTTAATGTGCTATGCTTGTCATCACCAATTTAGAATTTCCATGCAAAGTGAGAACAACTTTGGTTTTGCTCAGGCAACACCTTAAGACCTAAAACTGTGAGTGCAGTTACAGCAAATCATAGGGGAAGAAAGTCTCCCTTTAAAAATACATCTAACAACTGCATTTGTATTTTTTTCAGTGGTATAGCAATAACTTGTAAATGCCTTCCCACTGTGGTGATTTCTAGTTTCCTTTCAGAAATGCAGCATATTGAAAATGTCACTATTAATAGCCTTCTGGTGGTCCAATCAAAGATAATTCAATAGGAGATCCCAGTTAAGCAGGGTACCTTGTTTACATTGGGTTTCTGCCCAGCTTATTCAGCTGCTTTATGCTGAAGTTCTGTAAATAATGCAGGAATTAATCAAGGTGTAACCATGGGGACAATGGAAGTGTAGTCACCATAACATGACCTGGAAAGACAAATTACATAATTCATCTGCAATTTGGTATGATCATGGGTAATAAGCTACCAATTTCTAAACTGCCTTGGCAATACACTGTTGCTTTTGTGGCTGAGGATTCCCAGAAATGTTGAGGAAAACGTAAAGATTAATGTTAATTGAATTAGGGCTCCATTTTTTGTAAAGGTCTGTCCATAACTTGTGAAATTAGGTTCCAAATATGTGTATAGGCAGCAGCATAAGCATGTTTTGGGGTGAAAATTACATATGAACGTGTCCATGCTTTCTGAGTGAAAGGTGCAGAGAAACAACTGATCAATATTTCTGACAAGAAAGACATTTAATTGGATTTTTCATATTTATTTTTAGCTTGCAAGGTGATTACCTCATTAGGGGTGGTAGATTCTGATTTTATTACATCCCTATTTATCAGAACTACATGCAGTTTCCAGAAAAATATAAGCAGCCACAAAAGCCCTTTGGGTGCTCAGAAATGGCTATTAAGAAAGGAATAGTTCAGATATATAGAGATGGGATATCTAGTGAAACAGCCTTTGAGGGCAGGGGGCAAGGATCATTATGTTGTTATGCTAAATTAATAGTCCTATTTCAGCTAACTTGGTCCTACATTTAGAGCTCATCAAGTCACTCATGGGAATATATGAATTAGTTTGTTTTAATTGCATTATTTAATTTGGTTGTTTAAATTGCCTTTCTGTTTTTATGTGCAGCCATTTTTTTAGCTGAAAACACTTTCTGATTTGGATTTGCTTGTGTCCTTGTTGTCTATCCCCACTACTTTGGTCCTCCTCCAAAGTTTTATTTTTTCTTTTCCCCCTCTGAAAAATAGTGAGAATTAATGTGTTGGCAAAATCCAGCCATGACTTCAGAGAGTTGTGAATAATGAATGCAGAATCTTTCTCTTTTACTGCAACAGCAGTAAAACATTAGCCAGCTTTTTATTAAAAATGCTGCATTTGTAGTTATGCTCCAGAAAAGAACAATTCAAGTGCAGAAAACTTAGATCCTGATCCACCATCATACTCTTTGCAAGTGGACAGATGGGGCCTGATTTGCTGTTTTGCAGTGGTTCAAACAACTCTATGGACATGTTGCTGGATCCAGGTTTTAATGCTCTTGGAGAAGAAACAAAGTTAGCTTTCAGCCAGGGCTAGTTGAAAAGTTAAACATGGAAGAGGATGGCATAGGGAGGGCTTTCTGACTGTGTTTCCTTAGTCTTAGAGCATGAGGTTGTGCAATTCTTGGTGCTGGTCTGTGTCATTCTATAAGACAAATCTATCTGATGTGGCTAATAGTTGTTTAAACCTGGTTGTGGCAAAACCACCCAAGAGTTTGGTTTGTGCAGAATTCCTCAGGGAATCTTCTTAAATTGCCTCCTCCTGAAGGCAATGGCAGCTTTGTCATTGACTTAAAGATTAAAGGGTTGGGTAAGGTGAATTGACTTAAATCAAGCCTGTTTCATTCTGATTTAAACCAACAAGCAGAAAACTTTGGTTTAAATAATTGATTTCAATCTTATTGTGAATTTATAGTGTTAGCTATTTTCTTAGAGACAAATGGCTTCACTGGTGTATCAGTTGAAATATACTTAAGAGAAATTCAGCACATCTATTTTTGGCCAAACAGTGAAATACTTTTCTCTTCCCAGTTACATGGGTCTGTTCTGACCAGGTCTGTGTTTGACCTTAACTCTTCATAAATTCTTAGCTCCTGTTTGAAATGTGAGATTTAATTCAGTGTCTATTAATTCTCAAGCCATGTATTAGTTTTTATATGCCTTTACTTGAAACCTGGATATGACTTTACTTTTGTTCCATGCATTTTATTCACCATTTGGAGTGGATTTTTGTGGGCACTAGAGGGAGCACACATTGTTTCAGGGATGCAGAAGTGTTAGTTCTGTCAAACCAGGATGATCTATCTAATCAGGCAACAATATATGCTGTATATATATGTGTATATATAAAAAAACAATGTTAGTAATCATGTTTGTATATCTCAGGTTACTTGTCAAGGGGAAAACATGCGAAAGATAAGGGACAGTTTTATGAGAGTCTCAAAAATATATGAAGTATTTAAAGTATTTCAGAGTGACACCTTGCATTCTTCAGCAGAGTTTAAAACACAGATCAGGCCCAAAGTGGCAAAGCAGTGTAGGCAGATTTCAGGTGTGTACTGTGTTTTAGTAGGTGCAGCTGTGTGGTTGAATGTGAGAAGGAAGCACCAGAAGCATCTGTTTGATCTTTTGATGAGTTGTTTCCCACAGGGCTCAGATGTTTCTTTGTCCCATCATGGGAAACCCCACAAAACCCCTAGCATCAAGGCAATGCAGATGTGAATTGGATGATTATTTCCTGAAATACATAAAATAAATAGGTAAATAGAAACATTTCAAAACAAACAAACCCAAGTGTTTTTCACATTTCATCCTTTTCTGTGTTAAAGAAATCTATTGTCTGACTAAAATGAGGTTGCTGTTATCCAAAAGATCTTTTGGCCAGAGACATGAAGTTGTTGAATGAAACTGCATTCAGTTGTACAAGATGAAGGAGGTTTGGTGTTGAAGAAATAGAAGTATTTCATGGTTTCTGATATATATAAAGGGCTGGGGCACTAGGAGTAATTTTTTTCTATTGTTTCTTCTCTTTAGCTTTTTAACCAGATTTAACTTAGAGTTCCAGGGACTCTAGGTTGGTTTCAGTAATGTTGCATGCATTCCAGGGGAAATGCATTTTTTACAATAAGAATATTTCATCTTGGAGGTAATTTTATTGACTTCTGTTAAAATGCATTGATTATTTTTTTGTTTTGGCTGAAATATTTGGGCTTCAGGGTAGATGCATTTGCTCTGAAGTCAGAGATCTTGTGTTTCAGCAAATACATCTCCATTTAAAAGGAAATACAGCATTTGAAAAGATTAAATAGATATTAATTGGTCAGACATATTATTTTCAAACATGCCATTCTTTCTAGCATGTAAAACATAGCCTCCTGAAAGAATACTTTCTAATCTTATTCTCCTAATCATGTGTTTAATGGAGGTAATTATAACTCTTTTGTGTAAGGTGGGGTTTGCCTTACCAAATATGTGTTTATATTAGTGATTTCTCTTTCTGTTATATTAGTGATTTCTCTTTCTGTTATATTAGTGATTTCTATTTCCTTCTTAATTCAGAGATAATCAGATTGGCTGACTAATGCCTGTTTAATTTCTCTTACCTCTGCATTGTAATTGAAGTGAGATGTGAACACAACATCTTTAACCTATCATCAAACAAGAGCCTTTAACTTTCTGGTCTGAAGCAGTGCTATCAACACCATCCATGATAGCAGGTAATCAGTTGCTCCTATTGATTTGACACAGATTTCCATCACTTCTGCCAAGAGTACTGTAACACCTGCAAACCTTCTGCTAGTCTACTCTTTTCTGTTTCTCCTTTTTCTGCATTTAAAATGGGAATACCTTCCTGTCTTGCATGGTGAAGAATGAATGGTAGTGTTTTAAAAGCATTGTAAAATTCTGGACCCTTCTGCCACTGTCAGAGTCCAAAACTTTGTCATTAGTAGACAGAGTGAAGTTCACTGGTGCCTGTGCTGGGAACCAATACCTCTTACATAAACTACCACCTCTGAACCAGAATCAAGACCTAATGTAGAAGCTTAAACCAGTGACTGTATAGTACTTTTCAAACAAATTACTCTTCCTAGTGTGCAGTTATTATGCAAACTCTTTGCTGTGGTCCATAGGAAATATATATATATTAAACACAGAGACCCATATTTTCCCTTCCCATGTTGAAATCCATGGAAGAGGCTTTGACAAAGGAAATCTACAGTTGATCTGTGGGTAGTACCTCTCCCTATTTTCATTTCTCCTTGTAACTCTCCACCAGTCATCTCCCATTGGGAAGAGATAGACATGTACCCTTCTCCGGGACTAGTCACTAGCTCAGATTTTTGACAGGTTTCTGCTAGAGATGAAATATCTTTGGAAATTATGGATGTGCTAATTCCAGAGGAGCTTTGGCCAAGTTTGTTGTCCATGTCAGCAGATGGAGCTCCAATGGACCTCAGCTCTGTTGCCAACACTGAAATTGTCTCACTGGATGGGCAGCGTGTTTGTTGCTCAAGCCTGGCAGTCTGGTCCTGCTTCATAAATACAATGCATTATTTGTTGTGGGTTTGTGATGTTCTTTTCCACAATGGACATGACCAGCTATAACACAGATGGAGCAAGCAGGCTGGGGTGGAAATGGCTTATGAGGCCATTACTTCTATAAAAGAATTATACCTGTGGTGTGGCTGCAGACTGCTGCAGTCTGTGCTGTTTGGCCACTTTGGAGAGGGTGGAGAAGCTCTTGTCTTGTTCCCTTCCACCTGCCAAGTACCCTTCCCCCGGATAAATCACTGTCCAGAGTATGAGGAGAATGGCATGAGGTTCAAAGATTGCTTAAAAGGTGCATCATTAAGCCAGCCACAACATTTTAATGAAAATACATGTCTACTGCTAAGAATAAATGCCCATAAATAAGATAAGGGAAATTGTTGTTCTTGTGAACCTATTTTTTCCACATTTGGCTGCTATCCCCCAATCTCATGCAAGTAGTTGGTTAATATTCCAGTTCTGAAATTCATGTAAGTGTAAGAATATTTGTTTGAAGCACTGAAAGAGTCTGGCTACATCCAGAAGTCCTGTCAACTCTAATGGTTGTTACTCAAAGTTAAGCAAAGGCAAATAGACTTGTATATGTTTAAATCCAGCTGGGGTGGCTATCAACAAATTAATGACATATGAAACCAAGAGCAATTCTGCTACATGTAATATTCTGCAACTGCAAGCCAATGTATTAAATACATGAATCAATTTGTCATAAATGAACCCCTGTTTGTATACAAGCAAATAAAAAAATATGCCATAACATATTTTATTCATAAACCAATATGTAACAAATGGACATAGATTTAATATCTCACTTTTAAATAAAATATGCTTGCATCAGTTTGCTTCTTCTACAAATTTCTATAGCCTATATGAGTCAATATGTGAGATATATATATATATATATGTATACACATATATATAGATACAGAGATATATAGATCATATATATATAGATATATCTATATATATAGATCATATATATATATATATATATATATATATAGATATATATATAAAACTTGGTTTTAACTCTGACATATTTGGTACTTCATAATTACCTCAATTTAATGAAAGGTTCCTAGTTTTAAGACACTCCTAGAAGCAACTCAGATTTTAATTAAAAGTTTTACCTTGGTTTTATAAAGGTCATTTTAGCCAAAGGGAGATAATGTCCTTTTTTAGTAGCACATCCTGCTTCTGTTCCTAATTGATGTTATTTGCTGGCTGCTGAAGAATAATTCATGCTGCTGTTCAGAGGGGGGAGAAGAAATAAATGAATTTTTAGAATTTTTTAGAATAATGCTTTTCCATATCAGAAGGTTCATTCTTTTTCTTTGTCCTAGTAAGTAAATTGTTATTCATTTCATTTTAAACACTATGTTCTTAATTGGTGGGAAAATATACTTTTACTAATGAAGTAGAAGTGACTGGCAGGATGTGTTTACTGATGAGACAGCAGTATGTGCTCTGGCCCACTGGTGGATTATATGTTGAAGCATGTTCATGTCCTTTAATTTCCAGCCTGGTCCTGGCATTTCTTATCTCATTCCATTTTGGTTGGGAGAGTATTCTGTCTGTGATGGTTACAGCAGAGTATTTGCTCCAGCACTGTGCATGTATGATTACAGAAGATGACTGCTAGCTACCTTTAAAAACCCTGCAGATTATTAAAATTAAAAAAAAAAGATAAAAAGAGCAAAACAATGTAACAGTTCAAAGAGAATATGTAAAGCAAGAGCTGAGCCTCATTCAGAAATCAAAATAGCTAGTCTCCAGATGCAGCAAAACTTTGAAAAAAATGTCCTTTCTGATGCAAAATTCTTTTGTTTAGAAGACTAAAAACTGAGGAGTTCTGTGAAGGGAGGTGAATCAAGGCAAGGGGAAGGCAAACAATAGATTGACAAAGGCAATCAAGAAAGCAGTAAGTGAAATGAGAAAAATAAGGAGACTATTTTGACATCTTGATCTTAAAGGAATTTCTTCCTAGTCATCCTGATATCTGCAAGAGTGATCCTGCAATGGTGATGTGGTGCCTGTTTAACACAGGGGAGAGCCAGGGTTGGAATAACAAGAACTTGAAGGCAAAAGCTGATCCTGCTGATCCACATCTCCACTAGCCAGATCATAGCTGACAAAGACAAAAATGAGCACTTTTGGGATGTCCTTGCTCCTTTGCCATGTGCATGATAGGGTGATGCTCAGCCCAAAAGACACTGAGGAAAATTAGACTGTAATTCAAAAACTCATGCATGTAAGCATGATTTATTGACTCATCACTGCATCATTATTCAGTCTGGAGAGGAGAAGGCTCCAAGGAGACCTCATTGGGGCCTACAAGAAAGCTGGTGAGGGACTTTTTAGGAGGTCAGAGAGTGACAGAACCAGGGGAAATGGGTGTAGCTAGAGGAGGGTGGATTTAGGCTGGATATTAGGAAGAAGTTCTTCACTATGAGGGTGGTGAGACAGTGGAACAGGTTGCCCAGAGAGGCTGTGGAAGCCTCATCCCTGGAAGCTTTTAAGACAAGGCTTGATGGGGCCCTGGTCAACCTGATGTAGTGGATGGTGTCCCTGGCAGGCAGGGGGGTTGGAACTAGATGATCTTTGAGGTCCCTTCCAACTATATTTTACAAATAACCCTTCTGTTTAAGCCACTTTTTGGTCCTAAAGTGATAAAAAGAAAATTCTTTACATATTTATCAAAAAATTGGGTGAGTACTTAGCTGTTATTTTCATAAAGCTGGAGTCTCAAGGATTGAACATTCCAGTGACAGATGTATGTGTAATTCTGTTAAATTTTCCAAAGATGGATCTGCTACAAAGGAGCTCAGACACCTTTTGGTAAAGCAGCTAGAGTTTATGAGGCAGATTTACAAATACTTGCTGTTGGCTTGCTCTGAGAAGTGTCCTGCTGAGCACTAAGAATTATTGACAATCAATAAATTCTTAGTATGCAGAAGGTCAAATATGTTTCTAAAATGCAGAGATGTACAATTAAAGTATTACAGTGCAGATGTGCCTTGTTTAAGAGGTCTCTTTATGGCAGATAGTTATTCCCCTCAATCTATCCAATAGTTAATTTTAAATCCTAAGGAAACACATCTCCATATGTATGTTCCTTTGGAAAGTTGTTGTATTGCTTTAGGCACAATAATGCATATTTTTAATGCTGTTTGTGCTTCTGTTTTCATGTCAGATGGCTTTCACAGCCATTGTTATTTTTTATGCTGATCACAAACTTCTCCCCTTTGCTGTTCTAGAGTACATTCATGGAATTTTTTATTTCAACCCTTCTTTCTTTCTTTTTTTCCCCCCTCTAAGCAGTATAGTGCTGTTTTACACCCCAACTCAACCTGGCTCTTCATGCATTAGCCTAGATTATTTGGTTTACTAGCTTTGATCTGGAGCATGGATTTTCAGCAGTCTACTCTAAAGGCTAGCATATGAATTCATGCTTAAGTACTGGAATAACTAATTTGCTCATCAAAATGACAAATTTCCCTGGGCTTCCCACAAAGTCAGGCAAGAGCTGCTTGTTACTCAGAATGGTTGAATTTTGCAGGCTAGGGTTGTTTCTGGCTTTAAAACTTTGGTCCAAATTCTCACTTTTTTTCCTGGGCAGTCTGCCTGCCTGTCTCAGAACATACCTGAAGTATCTGATGATGTTGCACTGTTTGTGAATTTTCAATGTATCATGGAACTATCTCCTGTCATTGTGTGCTAGGAGTCCTGCAGAGTCTGTTCATATTCTGTGTTGGCAGTGTTAGCAGTCATTCTACTACTGCATGTCAACACTCCTTAAATGATCTTAAATTCTGAATAATCAGTGTGATAATCAGTAAAAAGCTCATTTCAAAATAAATATTAGTTGAGCTAAGGGATTTCTCAGTCTCCTTCAAAGGTAGCAGGTTGTAATGTTGACTGGGAGCAGTTAGGAGCTGTGGAGAGAGGCATAGCATTTCTATGCAGTGAGTGGGAGAAGACTTCTCTCTTCTTGGCAGTGCACAGCACAAAGACATTAGGAGATGGGCATGAATTGCAGCAACAGAAATTCCAACTAGACAGCACAAAATTTTTCTATGGGAGGGTGCTTAGGGGGGGCTGTGGTATCTCTATCCTTAGAAATACTCAGCAGTATACTTGACAAGCTCCAGTGCAGGCTGATGTTACTCTGAATTCAAGTCTGCTTGGAGTAAGGGAATTGGACAAGGACCTTCTGAGGTCTGTTCCAACTAAGAGTAGCATATGACTTCTAAAACAAGAGGATCTCAACAGGATTATAGTCTTAGGGATTTTTGAACCACCTTCCCAGTTCTGTATTTAAAAAATGAGAGGTACATCTGTCAGCCATTGGAAAACACAGCTGTGAAAGAAGCCTTTAAACTTCCCTGAAGACTGCACCAAAATAGACTCCTTGAAGACACAGTCCCATAGCTGAGGCCAGATACACACACATTTCCAGTTAGCTTAAATCATGATTTATTTCAAAAAGCTTTGTGAAAGTTATGGTACTGGGCAAACTGTTCTTGTTGGATAGCACAAAATATCCTAAGTGAGCCACTATGTAAATTTGTAAAGAAAAAATTTTGAATATAAAAGGTTTTTCTTTAAAATAGCTATATTGTCTGTGAAAGGGTTTCTTACCAGTGCAGGAACTGGGGTAGCTGATAATATAGTACTGCCATTGTAATGTCATCTCAACCTCAGAAGCAGTTTTTCACTGAAAACCAACTTTTGGGTTGCAAAAACAGTGAAGCTCTATCTGTGATATGATAAGCAGCTTGATAAAGCAAGGAAATTTTTGTATGCTTTGTATGGTGACATGGATCATACTTGGAAATTTCACAAAGAGCTCTGAGCCTTGCTGACACAAAACAACTGAGACTGGCAGGGAGGATTCAGAATCAGGAGTTTAGCTTCAGCCTGGGCCAGTCAAAAGTGGTATTGATCCTCAGGTAAGGGTAGCCTTGACTTTGACTTGTCAAGCAGAGTGAAGCAGAAGAGGTGATGCACTGGCTGTATGTGTTTAAAGGCTGTAGAGCAAGGTGTATCTCTTCTAGATCTCATCCTGATCTAGAAGCCAGGAAAAGTGGATTTTGTATCAAGAAGGCAGGACTAGAAAAAATATAACAAGCAAGGATCTATCTTGGTAATGTCTCTGATAATACAAAATAATTGTATATAATTGTGCTGTTTAATGAGCAATGGCCACACCCTACCCCCATGGAAACCAATGCTGCTCTGGTTTTCTGGCTTTGGACATATATTCTTCTTTGTTTTCTTTTTGGCTGTGAATGCAATATGGAAGTTCAGAAGAGTGCCACTTTTTATTGACTTGGTGTGTTCATCTAAAAGCTTAAAGAAGTTTGGTTTTTAGGTTTTTGACAGCACTTTGGGTCAGTTCTTTGGGTTTTAGCTAAATTGGTTGAGTCTTCCCAAGCTATGCTAGTACAAGTTCCTACATGTATAGGAAAGCTTTGTGAAGTGTAACATGTCCTTGGAATTTACTATAAGCATAGCAAGGAAAATCAAAGAAGAGTGGTACACCAAGGAGAAAAATCCTGGCTAAGCAGTCAACTTGCAATCAAAATAAGGAAAGACTGTAGATTAATTGCTGAAGTGTCACAGTCTCCTTTTTGAAGGTGTACAGGAGAAGTGTCAAGGACAAGAGTGACACAGCTGAGGTTTTATCAATTGCAAACATTAGGCATTCAGTTTCTTTTCAGATTCTGACATATGTACCAGTCCCAAGCAAAGCACTGTTCATTCAATATTCATGAATGAAAGGCCATTTTTTTTTTAGTTCTTGAGTCTGCTTCAAAAGAAGTGTTCCCAATACTAAGGTCAGCCTTTGGAAATTGAACCCTTTGGATGAATAGGTGAGTTTTGAGAGATGGTAAAGGAATAGAAGAATAAATAAATGTCAACCCCAAACATAAATGGTTTCCATAGCAGCACAGATGTGTGGATTTCGTGCATGACATACTTAGCAATTTGGTTGCATGTTTGTTCTGACCTTACAATTGAAAAAGGCCATTTGAGAATTCTAGCATTTGGGGGTCCTAACTGTGCTAATTGCTCCTAAAATATCCCCAAACTCCTGTGTTAAAGTTCATAGCTATAAATGGCTCACAAAGAATTTGAAGCATGAATCATTAAATGACTGAGTTCCACTTTACCCTCCACAAAGTACTCTACTGACTGACAGAACACAGCAAATGTGCATGGAAATGTTCTTTGATTTATGTTGTGGTCATCTTGAAAGCCAAAGCAGAAGGTAACCTTTGAGCAGTAACCTTTATCCAGTGGTTTCATAGGTTGCCATTAGGGTAAATGTACCCTAACACTCTTTTTTTTGATAGCCCACCCTAAAACTTGTTTTCTGGTAGCCCACCTGCAGTCACACAAAGCCCTTCTTGGAGTCTTCTGCTCCTGATGCTTGTCTCCTTGAACTATGCATTAAAAAAAGAAACCTCTCCAGGCAAAAGCTACACTTGTAGAGGTGTGTAAATCTGGAGAGACCTTTGGAAATATGATTATAACTGATTACATCTAACTTGTTGAT
This sequence comes from Galbula dea, assembly GCA_013399015.1. Lineage (NCBI taxonomy): Eukaryota > Metazoa > Chordata > Aves > Piciformes > Galbulidae > Galbula > Galbula dea. Next base: position 1,999,745 of record VWZX01010081.1, read on the forward strand.
TAGTGTGAAACATTTCAGTGCCCAGTAACTTAGCTGTTCAGGCTGAGCCTGTGAAATGAGTGAAGTTCACGTGAAACTTTCTAATCTGCACAAAGGTCAAGCAGGCAATCATTGTAGCCACTGCTGATTTGAGCATGTTTTAAGTGTTCATGTTGATAAAAATGCTTTCCATGCTAACTATCATGTGGGTTTGGTTTTGGTTTTGTGTTTTTTTTTATTTCTTTAATAATTCAAAGTCATAACCTGAGCAGAGCCCCCAGCTTCTCTGGCATTGTGCTTCAGCAGTTGTACGTGGCACTTGGTTGTCTTGAAGGCGCCATGCCATGCCTTACTGAATTCTCTTGCTTCTGCTCTAGTTATAGAATCATGAAATCAGTAAGGTTGGAAAAGACCTCTAAGATCATCAAGTCCAACTGTCAACCCAACATCACCATGCCACTGAACCATGTCCCTAGCTGCCACATCTACACACTTTTTGAACACCTCCAGGGATGGTGACTCCACCAGTGCCCTGGGCAGCCTGGGCCAATGCCTAACCACTCTTTCAGGGAAGAGATTTTTCTTAATACCCAGCCAGAACCTCTCCTGGCTCAACTTGAGGCCATTTCCTCTTGTCCTATCACTAGTCACCTGGGACAAGAAACCAACCCTCACCTTGCTCCAACCTCCTTTCACAGTGTTGTAGAGAGTGAGGTCTCTCCTGAGCCTACTTTTCTCCAGGCTAAGCATCCCCAGTTCCTTCAGCCACTCTCCTCAAGACTTGTGCTCTAGCAACTGCAGCTCCATTGCCCTTTTTTGGACACACTTCAGCACACTTCACTGTCTTTTTTGTCGTGAATGGCCCAAAACTGAACACATTATTTGAGGTGTGACCTCACCAGAGTTGAGTACAGTAGGATGATCACTTCCCTAGTCCTGCTGGCCACACTGTTGCTGATCCAAGCCAGGATGCTGTTGGCTTCCTTGGCCACCTGGGCACACTGCTGGCTCATCTTCAGCTGCTGTTGACCAGCATCCCCAGATTCTTTTCCATTCAGTAGCTTTCCAGCCACTCTGCCCCAAGCCTGTAGTGTTCATGGGGTTGTTGTTCTTGAACCTTATCCCATTGACCTTGGCCCGTTGATCCAGCCTATCTAGATCACTCTGTGGAGGCTTCCTATCATCAAGGGATATGAGGAATATCTAAGTTGGACCATAAACTGTCTCTAGTTAAATATTTCATTAAATGAGCAATATGGACTGCTAAGCATTATTATTCCCATTTTACAATTGAAGAAATGAAGTTAGCAATTTCTTAGTGCTATGACTGTATTTAGTTGCATATCTGGACTCTCATGAGTATCATAAATAAGCCCAAAGTCTGGTGTGTTTCAACTGTTCTAGTCAGTGAAATCAGTTTGATAATGAAGATAAATTTGTGCCTATGTTGTACTTGCTCTGAATGTACAATTGCTCCTCATTTCCACAAGAGTCAAAGGCTAGCTCTGAACTCTGGCTACTGAATGCTCCAGGATAATTAGCAAGCCTGACAAATGAATCCCAAAAAGGGATCTAGGAATAGTGCTGATCTTTGTTGTAGCAAAATCTGGTGCTCTAACAGAGATCTCTACCTTCTGATCCTCTCTTTTCACCTGGCACATGATTTTTCTGGAGCTAAGGATAAACATGGCAATTTGGTCTCATTTTCTGTGATTTTTATTTTTTGTTTATTCTGTAAAAAAACCAGTTTCTTTTGTTGTAGATCACTTCTTTTAGCCAGATGTAAGTTACCTTCCAAACACTGGGAATACATAGCCTGCTGGGGTGCTTGTAAGGATTTTCTTACATTCCCAGGCATTTTCTTATTAAGTCCTGACAATCTATGGGTTTTAGCACTTACTTCAGTTAATCAGAGATGTCTGAATGGAGCACCAAGGACATTTAGCTCTCAGGTGAGTCTGTGACTGCTCTTGGAGTACGTGAGTTGTGAAAGAAGAAATGGATTTCATCAGCTTTAACTTTCATGAGAACACTCATTAAAACACTTTTTTTTTTTTTGGCTCATCAAATCACCTTGCAATGCAAAACCAGAATGTAAATTACTAGTGCAAAATGAGACTGGTGTCAGCAGTTTATTTTTTATCTCTGGTATGCAGTATCCCAATTTTCTTTTAGGCATTCCAGGCTTAGGTAGAGTGGCACTGCCAAAATACTTCCATGGGGTGTGCCTTCTTGTTTCCTTCTCTAGTAGGGATGGAGTGAACACAGGGTGTCATGCAGAATCAAGTGACTATTTTCTCATAAGCATCATAAGCTGAAACAATTGGGGTTGTTCAGCCTGGAGAAGAGAAGGCTTCGAGGGGATCTCATAGCTGCCTTCCAGTACCTAAAGGGGGACTATAGGATAGAAGGGGAGAGACTTTTTAGATTCTCAAACTGTGATAAGACAAGGGGAAATGGTTACAAGCTGCAAGAGGGGAAATTTAGGTTGGAGATTAGGAGGAATTTCTTTACCAGGAGGGTGGTGAGGCACTGGAACAGGTTGCCCAGAGAGGTTGTGGATGCCCCATCCTTGGCAGTGTTCAAGGCCAGGCTGGATGTGGCCCTGGGCGACCTGGTCTAGTGCATGTGGCATCCCTGCCCATGGCAGGGGGGGTTGGAACTAGATGATCTTTAAGGTCCCTTCCAACCTGAGCCATTCTATGATTCTATGATCATTGTCCACATAACATCATAGGAGTATTCACTGCACCAGATGATTATGTTATTGAACTATTCAAGGAGTATTTGCACACGAACACTTCGTTGTTGTAATTAGATAGTTGAAGGCTTCTTCTTTATGTGACCTACCACCAGGGCTGGGGCATTTGGAGTATCTCATAGGCAAATGTAAATGTTCACAGTTTGTGGAGAGCAGAGTTCCTCAGGAAGATGTATTTGTGAGGTCCTGCCGGGAGCTGAGGAAATCTGTTTCTAATACACTGTGCCCTGCAGAGAGAGCTTTCTCGGAGGCGCTTGCTGCCGATTGCAGAGAACATGCTGAACTTTTAAGTGCTCACCAGTGTGTGTCTCATCCAGCCCAAGGGAAATAATTGGAAGGAGTTTATAAATTACAGCCTTGCCATCAGCATTCAGGAGGGGATGGGAGAAAATGGGATCCCACGTTGTGTTGAGGCAACCATAGTCGCTATTGTAATAAAACAATGAAAGAAAGAGGATTTGTGTGGTGTCTCGTAGCTAGAAAGAAGATCAGGAGCTGCCACATCTGTAGCCTTGTTGTGTGGATTGGGTTTATTTCTTCTTTGATTGTTGTGATGCCAATCCTTTAAAAACATTCCTAAAGAGTGGCTCAGTGTTCTGAAGCCTTACAAGTTTTCTGCAGCCAATTTAGTAGGGATGTAGGCTGTTGATTTCAAATTACAGGGATGTTTGTTACCTTCACAGCAGACCCACCATATATACACCTGGTCTAGGGAATCCTGCTGTGGCAGGGGGGTTGGACTAGATGAACTTTCAAGATCCTTTCCAACTCCTAACATTCTGTGAGTCTGTGATACACATATATTAACATGACTTTAAGAATGGAACATAAAAATGTGATGATTGTTTTAGTAGTGAAGGTCACATTTGGTTACAAAAACCTGTCAGTACTTTGTGACCAGTGTAAGATATTTTTGCTTTAGGGTAGCTGCATTGTATGGGGCTGATGTAGATGAAAGCTCTCATCTAACTGTTCTTTCCAGGCACTGAATAAAGATGCATGCTCTAACGTTCAGTCTGGAAAGCAGGAGCAGGTAGCTAGAGGGTGCAGGGTTTGTCCTGTGCCATTTTGTGGGGTGGGGTGTTAATGCTGGGGGTGGTGTGAATCTTGTGTGAGAGCCAAGACCATTTCTACAGAGTGAATCCTGCTTCTTCCTTTGGTTCCCCATGTGTAAATTAGGGGCAGCTCAAGGGAGCTGCAGGGTTTTGCTGATGCAAAATGAGTTCTTTTTTTTTCCCTGAAATGTTCAGAGTTCACAACTTTAGTAAAATTTTTCATGTAGCAATGTTCTCTGCTCTTCAGATTCCTGAAATAGAAATGATCACAGCCTGCTGCCCTTAGACCAGCTCCTCTGGCCGTGCTCAGAGTGGTTATGTTAATCACCAGGAGTAGGATGCATTTGAGAAGAGAACAGAAAACAGTTTTTCTTACCATTTTTAGAAAGCCTTTCACAAAAAACCTTCTTCCTTTCAAGTGCCTGTACTGTGTAATCTTGGATATTGTTCAGTATCAGATGGATCCAGGAAGGGGTGCTGGGTGGGTGATAGCAAGAGTAGCTGCACCCTCTGAACATCTGGGAGGCTTCTGTGTTTGAAATGTGCAGATCTTCACCCTGCCAGCCAGAGGCTGTGCTGGAGAAACAATTTCTAATGCAAAGGAGAGCAAATTCAGGGGAAAAAAAAGTTACACAGTTCTCTGGTTTTGTCTTTGCATCATGTTATTAGCCTAAATAAGAGAGCTATGATTAAGCATATGCAGATGAATGGTGAGATGTTATTCTCTGGGTCTGTGCTTCATCTACAGCATCTATGGCCCAAGCTAAATAATGCTTGACAGTGAAAACATCCAAGTGTGTTAGTGTTGTCTCCCACATCTTGAATTTCAAGTCCAATTTGGGTGAACCCACTTACCAAACAAGCAGTGGTTTAAGGCAAGGAGAATTAGATGAGAAAAAGCAATTTCTAAATTAATGTTTTCCACACCTTCATGCATTTGGAGTTTGGTGTACTGATCAAACTGGTCTTTACAAGGAAGTTGAACCTCCAGTCACCCATGGGACAGTAGGCAGACAAAGGAGTCATGGTTGGTAGGGGGGTTGGACTAGATGATCTTGAGGTTCCTTCCAACCCCTAACATCCTGTGATTGTGTGACATGAAGCAACTTTGCATTTGCCAGGGCCACAGAAGCCATCTTGCTTCTCCCTCAGAGTTTTGTTTGCCTCACTGTCAAGCTTTGGGTGAGTAATGTTTAAAAGTATTGACATCTAGAGATAAGGGCTGTGATGTAGGAAAGGCAGCATTCTACAGTCTCAAGAAGAAACATCTTACTATTGAATCATAGTCTCAATGTCACAGACCCAAATGTGTTTTTCTTCCTCTTTGCATACAATTATGATAAACCAGAATTTCTTCTCAAGGTATTGTATAAAATTCTGGAAGAGAAGGCAAAGGGAGATTGTTTGTGGCTTCATCAAAGTGTTTAAAGAACATAAATTTGGCTTTCAGGATATTATCAGTCAAATGCTCATTTTGGAGTTGTTGCTGTCATCCAAGTCAAGGTTTGAAGATGAAATTAGAAGATCAAGATTTCAGACATGTTTTCTCCATGGACCTCTTCTGTGTATGTGGGTTTTTTTGATTCAGACATAGCTGGATTTTGGGAACTGTTTAGTACATGCTAACTGCAAATGATCTCAAGAGGAAGAGTTTGAAAGCCCCAAAGAGGCACAGAGCAGCTGCATCCTTCAGCAACGTTAGGGTGGTTCATTAAGTGAATGGAAATGACTCTGCTTGAGTAACCTGCTGCCATGGGTAGGTGCCTGGCTGCCAGATAGTGTTTTGTAATGTGACCAGAATAAGACTTTTGAAGTCAGTGAGACTCAGCTTTGAGCATGTATGAAATCACAAGCATATGATCACTGTAAACATTTACCCCTGGCATAGAAAAATCCACCTTCTTCAAGAGAGAGCAGGGCACAGATCAAATAAAGCAACCCTTTTCTCTGACATCTCTTACAGGTACTTTGCCATGGTGCTAGTCTTCATCCAGCTCCATATCTGGTTCAATGGAATCTGTTGTAACTGTTCCATTATATTGTATTCTTAATTTTCTTTAGAATGGCTTATAGACCATTTATGCTTTTGTTACTTCTTCAATCTCAGTATTTTTTCCTATTAATAGCCTGGCATTCATTTGGCCTAGCATAAACCAAGGCCAAATTATTTCCTGCCCCCTTATGCAAGGTACTGCCTGTTCCCAGAGGCTTGCTTTGTACATATCTAAAAAAGGTGGATATTATGCTACAATGTCAACTGACATTTAGCATTAAAGTCTGTTCCTTTTGTCTCAAGTGAAATACTGTTCCTTTTGCAGTACAAAAGATGCTGATCATTTTCCACCATCCCTTCCCATAACTCTGGAATGTAGAGCTTGCTACCAGCTAACCTACAAAGCAGCTGCCACTGAACAGAAAAGACACAAAAGATTGAGCAGAATTCAAGCAAAATGAAATGAAAATAATCTCCTATCAGAAACATCTCAGAAGTGTGGTCTCTTTTCAACAATGAAAACTAGCATTTAAATTCCCTAACAGACCTGAACAGAAGCACAGAGCATAAGAGAGAAATACATAACACTTAGGTCAGCTGAGTTCCTTAGCTCCTCTAAGCTTTTCTTGTCTAAAAGGAAAAGCAATGGCACAGGAGTGCACTCAAATACTATGAAAGAAACAATGCTTTCTGCTGTTTAATACCTTTCTCTGGAAGCTCTCTAGGTGTTTTTCTCTGAATAGTAATTGTGCTTTGCAACTAATTTGAATATCCCACTAAGGGAGGCTCAGTTATATCTCTCTATAAGTGCTAGAAACAGGGTTCTGTCCTCATTTATCCCAGCTTAGAAATATGACAAGTGGTAAATTGAGGAATAAACTCAAGGTGTAGTAAGTAGAGCAGTTAATATTTTCACTCTGGTGTGTGAAAACAGGAGAAATTAATTTTCATTCTCTTCAAGTTCAAACACTGCAAATATCACAGATTGTCTCATCTTAGATTTATCTTGTCATTTCCAAAGAGGGCTGCTTCCCTTTCTGGTTGGTGAGTGCTTGCAGTGGGCTGCTTTTCTGCACTTTCCAGCCTGGGGATGGTCTTTATTTTGCAGGAGCCTAAATCTCCCAGTGAAGAAGTGCACATAAATTTACCTGAATATATAAATCAATGAGTTTGAAAAATGCTGTAATCTGGGTATCTTGGTACCTTTTGAAATCATTAAACCTTATAATGGGCAAAAGGAAATAAGAGCAAAATGAATTGGAAGTGAGGAAACTAGGTGGTTTTTCACCTTTGATTTTTTTTTAACAGGTGAATTTAATGGAAGATCAATAATGCTGTCTAGGGTCAGCTGTACTTTAGGGAGGTAGTCTTTGCAGTTCTCAACAGTGTCTTCTACAGCATCTCAGCCATGACCATCCATACCCTTTGATCCCAGTAATGCATCAGTTTGAAGCAACAGAAATGCCAGTCATGCTGGTTTGTGCACTGATGTATGAGGAAATCAATAATAATGGAATTTAGTCATCAAAGCATGTTACAAGGTAGTGTACAAACATTAATTAACCTTTAAAAAATAAGTATGGGAAAAGTAGTACTGTTCCTGTTTCAGACCTTGTGATAACTGGAGTGTAGGAAGATAGGAATGGCTGGGTTCTTCCAAAATTGCAGGAGGCTAAGAGGAAATGGCCTCAGGTTGTGCCAGGAGAGGTTCAGGTTGGACATTAGGAAACAATTTCTTCACTGAAGGAGTAGTTAAGCATTGGAACAGGCTACCCAGGGCAGTGGTGAAGTCATCATCCCTGGAGATATTCAAAAAAGGTGTAGATGTGGCACTTAGGGACATGGTTTAGTGGCATGGTGGTGTTGGGTTGATGGTTTGGACTTGATGATTTTACATGTCTTTTCCAACCTTAATGATTTCATGGTTCAATGAAGAAAGGGCAAATCCTCTGATCCTAGGCTGCAATTTTATGCCTAAGACCTCTAGAAAACCTTGAATCATGTCTAAAGGCATCTAGCTTTCCCACCTTTGCCTAACACAGTAGTGATGGTGGACCAATTATAGATGGGTGCAGAGCCACTGCTTTGGCTTTCCCCTGTTTGATGCAAGGCCACATCACAGAATCACAGAATGTTAGAGGTTGGAAGGGATGTCTGGAGATCATCTAGTCCAACTCCCCATCAGAGCAGGGTCACCTAGAGCAGGCTGCACAGGATGGTGTCCAGGCAGGTTTGGAATGTCTCCAGAGACAAGAGACCACCACCAGCCTGTTCCAGTGCTCCACCAGTCTCAAAGAAGTTCCTCCTTATATTTAGGTGGCACTTCCTATGTTCCAGTTTGTGCCTGTACCCTCTTGTGCTGTTTCTGGGCACCACTGAAAAAAACCTGGCCCCATCCTCATGACCCCCACCCATTAAGTATTGATAGGCACTGATAAGATCCCCCCTTAGTCATCTCCTCTCCAGGCTAACCAGCCCCAGCTCTCTCAGCCTCTCCCCATCAGAGAGATGTCCAAGCCCCCTAATCATTTTCATAGCCCTTTTCTCTACCCTCTGCAGAAGTTCCCTGTCCTTCTTCAACAGGGGAGACCAGAACTGGACCCAGATCTTAGGTAGCATGCTGTACTTGAGGGAATACACTTCAAAGGAGGTTTTGCTGGTAATGAGAGAAGGTTTTAGGTTATTCTGTATATGTATTAACAGCCTGGCTTTATGCTGCTGTCCAGTGTGAAACCATTGTGATAGGAATCCTGCAAGAGCAGCTTTTCATGCCCCCATTACAATGTACTCTTAAAATGAAGGGTGTGGGTGCAAGTCCACATGCTTGTGTCAGCATCTCCTCTGAACCTGTCTGAACTCTTTCCTTTTTTCCTAGTCTGTAACATAATATATCCCTGTGCCATATTATAGGCTCTTTCATTAGATTTAATTTCTTCTCTTGTTTATTTTATTGCACTGACTTAAGAGAAATATGATACCAGGCCTGTCATTGCCTTAGGGGTTTTTCCCCCCATATAAATATTATTTTTTTGATGATTCCAGGAATTCTGAGGGCAAAAAAATATTGATTTCTTTATGTCAAAAGGCTCTTCTGAGTCTCATAAATATTCTTTTTGTCAAGATTTAATAATTTGTTGTCTAAGCCAGTGCTTAAGTGGAATAGATTTATGTTAATACAAACTTTCTTTGGTATTAAGATGATCAATTTTTCAAGTGAGGAAAAAAGGGAAGGTGTAAGGAGCAGCAAATGATCCTATGTACTCTGGTTTACTTGTAACCTCAGGTTCAAACCAGATGATTTTGAGGGAGATTTCATTGGGTAGTTATTAAAATGCAGAGAGGGAAATAGGTGCTTTTTCAGTAGCTACCTGTAGCAGAATTACTGTTTATCAAAGTCAACAAGTGTTGAATTACAGTGTTTGCAAGGTGGTTTTCCACACTGGTCTTGGATCTGGGAACATGAAAGTTAGAGTGAATATTCAGACTTCAGTTAAACCTGAAAAACCCAATCTAGTGAGCTAAAAAAGCAGTGGGACTGTTCTCCAGGTTGTTCACTGGGCTTCTAGCCAGCCTCCAGCCATGCATCCACAAGGCAGGGAGAGGCTTTCCATGGACTTGAATGGGAGTCCCCTTCAGAAGGAAAACCATCCCTTCTTCTTACTGGAGGGAAGAGTAATTGGATTTTAGGGTAATTCATATGTCTGTGAAGCCACAGTGATTCCAGTTGCATTAGATGAAAATGAGACCAGATACTTCAATTTTACTAAGTGTGATAAAAGCCATTTTGGGACTGAGGAGATGAAGACACTTGGTAGAGTGTTTATCTTTTTGGGGCTATTTGTGCCTGTTAAAGAAAAGCACTTGATAGATGATAACTTCATGTTTATTACAACTTGTATAGGAGAAGTTAAAAAGCTTCATCCATTGCCTCCTTTCACTGACCTGCTTTATTAAGCTGTTTTTTCTTACAAGTGTTCTCTCCAAATGCAGGTCAAGTTTTGTTGCTGACTTTCTAACCATGAGGAATACAAATTTGAAATCAATCTCAATTCTAATATAATTACCTAAACTTTAATTATATGCATCTCCTGACTGAACAACAAATTATTTCAAATTGAGAATGAAAAAAAAAGAAAGTTGCAGGATATTTTTATTTGTGTTTTTGTTGACTCTTTCTGTTGTAAAGTCATACCTCAGTCACCAGCTGAGTTGGGAAGGGAAACTAGAATGTAGGGATTTAGTTACATGTGTGTTGATGTTTTGTATTTTAATGTGACTCAAAGTTTGACTTGCTGCCTGACAAAAAGAAGAGGGTTCTATTTCTTTCTGCAGCAAAGTTTCAGACCAGTGAGCCTTCTGGCAGGATGATCAAAGTTGAGTTTCAGTGATGGCTGTACAGATTGCCAGATTATATTGTATATAATTAGCATATGTTGTTCAAAATACTTCTTGGTTATACCAGTGAGAAGCCAGAAGCACTCTCCTGAGATCAATGTATTTTCTGTGCTATTTACACTGCTGAAATCACAGTTCAGCTCAGTCTGTTTTTATAATATGTTGTACACAACTGTGAATACATATTTGATTATAATAGTAATGTGATTAAATTTCAGCTTTGTTCACTTCACCTGCTTTTGCTCACTATATTTCTACTGAGATTTATTCCAGCATTCAAAACTCCTCAGCTGCTTCAGATAACTGCCAGGAAAATGAAAACAGCATACAAGAAACAAACAAAAACCCCTCTGCCAAGACCTCCATTCCTTTTCCTCCTACAAACATGGGTTTCATCTCTGCCACTGTGGCAAATCTACACATCAGCTCTTTCCATTCTCTGTACCAACAGAAATAAGAGACTTGCAGGCAAACCAGGAGAAATGGATTGGTCTTCAAGTACTAACTTTAAACTAGTGATCTTTTTATGTAACAGAGAAGTATAATTTCCTGGATTTCATTAGCACTGGCTTATTGTCCAAGAAAATTTCCCCCCCCTTTGCAGCCTCTCTCAGGAGGTTCCCTCCAGCATAGACGGTGACACTGGAGCACTTTAGGAACTTGCACACGGGCTGCCTGCCGTCGGTCTCAGCTTTGTCATTGCTGAGCAGCTCTGCAATCCCAACCACCAAGCAGCTCTGAAATGATAAATAAAACTTTGCCAGCATTGTTGTCCTGCCTTTACACACCAGAGGCATGCTCTTGGGGTAAATCAACACTGCTGCTTTAATGCCTGTCGACAGAAGCCGGAGTTCTCTTGCTGCAATTTCTCCTTTTGTTGCATCCAGTTTTCTGCAGTAAGCCTGTGTTTATTAGCAGCTTCTCTCCCTGTTTGAAGCAGAAAAAGAGAAGATATTTTCTCTGAAAGAAAAGGGCAGAGATGGTCATGAAACTTGCTTCTCTGCAGTGGCCTGAATTTTCATGACATAGTTTTGCTTTTTGTTGGAAACAATGTGCCAGCCACTAACTGGATCAATAGGCATTGATTTTTGAATAGTGAGGAGAGACAAACAATTGACAGAGGAAATCATCTTATGCTGAAAGCAATTGCATAATACATGTTTTACCTGTAAATGATGGCTGCCTGAGATAAAAAATAAAGCAGAGTGTTTATGACCTGGGGAGAGGAAAAAAAAAAAAAAGTAGTTAAATGAGGTTTTAATTCTAATTTGTGTTATTTTTATGACTGATCTAGAACAGAGTAGCTAATTTTATTCTAAGCAGAGTGGTTATGGTGTGTGATTCTTTTTTTTTCTTCCTTTTTCCTATCTCTGCTGGCTTTTTCTGTTTAGTTGTAAGAAAAGTGTGCTAAGTAGACCCAGAAGAGCTTTCAAAGGATAGATTGCTATTGCTTTTGGTTGTACAAAAAGGTTAATTATGGAGGTTGGGAAAATGTTGCTGCTTTAATGATAAGGGAGTACTATACAGAAATGACTAAGTGAGCTAGTTTTCAGGGTCATCTTAATTTTAAAATAAATGACAAAACATCAGGCTCCTTGATCATTCTGAGCATTAAAAATGCAAGGTCTGACATGCATGAGAAATACCTAATGACCAGAAAATCTAGGATAGGTAACACAGGAGGAGATCAACCAAAAAATAATTCATTACAATTTCTAGGTAACTCAGTCTTTCTAAAAACTAATCAAAAAAATGTAGAAACCCAAAGTTGTAGAATTTTTTGCCAGAGTTTATAGACTGTTAAATAAAACAGAACTTGTAATAAATTAAACTTAATTTAAACCTCTTCTTTTTTATTCTTCTCTGCCATTCAAGTCAATTAGTAGTGCAAGGTTTCAAAGGAGAACAGAATTTGCACTTTATTGTTGACACACTAAAGATGACATATGATCACCATTTTTGCTTTAGTGCTGGTCCTGTAATACAAGTTTTCAGAGAGAAGAATATATATTTTCCCTCATTTTTGCACTAAGTGACTAAAGAAGCCTCTTCAAGGTTTGGGCAACATTTCCTTGCCAGGAATATGGAGACCTAGAAATTACAGATTAGTAGAAAATACAAGAAAGTCTCTGCCTGTCAGTTTAAAGAATAGCTGCTTAAGAGCATCAGCCTTGAAAAGTGTTGAGATCAATGGTTGGTAAACCTCTATAGGTACCAGAAACTCACCTTCTGCTGAAATAATTGTTCTTATATAAATTGATTGAGTCCAATGCAAATTGCTTCCAGCTAGTGAACTAACAGTAATCAGCTGCCTTTTGAGATTGTCTCAACCCAGTGCCCTTGAGGAATCACCTCTGTGAGCAGCACTAAATACAGGTTGTTGGGATCTGGGACTGTTCTGCCTTAGCAGTGGTTGGTACTCAGCTGCCAAGCTAATCCTAGCAGAATTTCACAGCAGAGGGAGGTTCTCTAGGGCTTAGATGCAATTTAGTTTTTAATACTTTCTGTATCTGTTACCTTATGGCTTTTGGCTACTGTCATTATTTTAAGTCATCTGAGTTATATTTGAGGACCAAGCTAATGTAGCCCAAGGTGCAAGGAGTTTGGAGTTTTTTAGAGTGCCAGGGGTTGGAAGAGGCCTCTGGGGATCATCTAGTCCAGCCTCACTGCTACAGCAGGGTCGGCTAGAGTAGGTTGCACAGAATCATGTACAGGTGGCTTTGGAAAGTCTACAGAGAAGGAAAAGAGGCACCAAAACCTCTCTGGGCAGCCTGGGCCAGTGCTCTGGCACCCCCACAGCAAAGAAGCATTTCCTTATGTTTAGGTGGTACTTTGCATGTTCTAGTTTGTACTTGTTCTCTTTGTCCTATCAGTGGGCACCACTGGAAGGAGTCTGGCCTCATCCTCTTGATCCCTACCCTTTAGATATTGATAAGCACTGAGAAGATCACGTCTCAGCCTTTCCTCATAAGAGAGATGCTCAAGTCCCTTCAGCATCTTTGTAGCCTCTGCTGCACTCTCTCCAGTAGTTCCCTATCTCTCTTGTCCTGAGGAGCCCAGAACTGGACACAATACTCCAGATGGAAACTCATTAGGGCACAGTAGTGGGGAAGGAGAGCGTCCATTGACCTGGCAGTCACACCATTCTTAATGCCCCCCCAGGATCCAATCAGCCTTCTTGGCCACAAGAGCAGATTGCTGGCTCATGTTGAACTTGTTGTCCACCAGGACTCCCAGGTCCTTCTCCACAGAGCTGCTTCCCAGCAGGTTAACCTCTAACTTGTACTGGTGCATGGGGTTATTCTTACCCAGGTGCAGGACTCTACACCTGTCTTTGTTGACCTTCATGATGTTCCTCTCTGTCCAACTCTCCAGCTTGTCTAGCTCATGTTCCAGGTTTTCATATTCCACTTATTCTTTGTAGTTGCAAGAGTTGGCATTGAATTTTGAAGACAAAAATATTTTAGTCCTATTCCACCCTGCACTTTAGTGACTTGATTGAAAAACATTCTCCATCTGCCTGCTTTGGAAACAGAATATCTGTAGGAGTGACCAAGCAACAGGCTCATCAGTAATCCCAGGATACTTCATTGGGTTTGAATTCTTCAAAATCTGATACCTGAGTATTTAAAAAATTTATAATTCAGGCCTGTTGCTGTTGCAGTCAATGAAGAAAATATATTAAAGTAGTTCAGAAGTGCTAATACAGTAGAAGTTTGCAAAGGTAGCTACTTGGAAGTTATTGCATTAATTTATAATTCATAAAACTAATGAGTTTTGTATGGAAGTTAATATCTCAAGATCCTTTGAATGAAAACATTTGTTAGAAACATTATTAACATTAAAATGAAGAAACATTTTGCTTTTCATATTCATTTTTTGTACATCTCTTCTGCAGTTTTGAAATGTGTTTGTCTTACAAATGGTGGTGATGCAGGCACAATAGTGGTGCAAGTTTAACAGTGTTGGGATGGTGGAGAAAGATGGCAACTCAGCAAAGCAGATCCTGGGGGAATTATTAATATTTTCATATCTGACTTCTCTTAATTGGTTCTTTAATATAAGTGAAAAAGGGAATATTTTGCCAGTGCTTGAGAACAGGGCTGGCCCTTACTTGGGGTGTGTCTGGGGTAGGTTTCAATTGAGGTCAGCAGTGGCGCTTGCCCTGTGGAATCACACTGCTTCCCAGTGCAGGCACACACTGAGCTTTAAACTACAGCACATAGCAGGAAGTTGTAACAATTCCTTAAAACTGTATTTAATAGATATTTTTGTGAGCTTTTTCTGCTTCTGTGGTTTCTTGTCCTATCTTGTTGGTAAGAGTTAGAAGAATTATAGTCAAAATTACGTAGAACGTTGGCTACTGTAATCTCCAGCTAAAGAGCAAAAGTGTTGCTGGCTCCTAAGAGTTATGACTGAGATCCTGGCAGAGGCAAAATATTGGGATGATGTGGAGTTAAAGAAAATACTGTTGGGGAAATAATGTGGGAGAGCTGGTCAGAGAAGCAGATGCTTGTAGTGATGAGAGCAGGAGCTGTATAGCTGCAGACTGGTTGATGGATAGAAAGGGCCATTGCAAACTAACATAGGTGGTGTTGGAAGCTGAGCTAGGCAACTGAAGATAGGCAAGCCAAAGACCTGGAGAGGAAAAATATTTAGTAGGAATACTCTGTACTGAGCAAGGGGTGTAGTAGTTTGTTATTTATCCAAGAGAAACTTGGATGCTGAGAACACAGAAAATTAGAATTATGGATAATGAGAATCTAGAAAATGATGGGGAAAAGAAAGACTGAAGGAGTGGTTGGGAGGAAAAGCAGCTTGGTGTAGCTGTGTTTGTGGTGAGTAGATCAAGCTAATGTGTTGGTAAAGATTCCCCAGAGCTTGAGTTTTGTTTGGGGGAGTAAATACAGAGTAACTGTGCTCCAGAAAGTGTAAGAGAGTCCTGGTGCAGGCTGGAGCTCAGCTCCTCTCTGGTAGACAACATTTCACTTGAATTGCAAGTATTTGCACATGCCAAAGTGTAGTGTATAGTTGAGTATATAAAAGCAGTGTGTCTTTTATTGAAACACCTCCCACAATCAATCTGAAATATAAGCAGTTGCCTTTGTGTATTCTGAAACATGTAGTTTTGTTATGAAAAGTAGCTCCATTTGCTTTTGCCTCAAATAAAGAAGGCAAATAAATATTTTTGATTTACTGTACTATTTCCTGACTAGCATATGTTAGTTTGCAGCATAAGCAGCTTATATAGATCTAAGAGTTAACCAGGACTTCAGTGTAATTCCTGTTGAGGAGTTAGCTGTTAACTTCATGCAAGTAAAACCATTGAGTTGCTTATTTAATGACTGACTTGTTTCTATGGAAAATCAATTAGCACTGCCCCTGTGGTTTCCTTACCTTTTCTCTTCAAGGATTCTCACCAGGAGAGCTACTGGCACAGCAGGCTTTTGGCACCCACAAAGTCTTGCAGTTTGCAGGGAGCTCCCATGGTGCAGGGATGTGCCAAGTCAGTGCATCAGAGCAGGGAAGGAGCTGGGCAATGTCACTTCAGGGCCTTTACACTTACTCTTAAGGCTAGCATTAAGAAATATCAGCCTTAGGGATTGATGAGGAATGCTAATGGAAAGGGAAACATCATTGTTTTAGTCAAACAGTAGATGGCTCAGAAAGGGTCAGTTCTAGCTGGTGCTGGATGAGCACTTGCAACTGGTTTTTATGTGGATGTTTTTGGTTTGGGTTTTGTTTGTTTGGTGTGGGGTTTGTTTGTTGTTGTTGGGTTTTTTTCCCTTCTTTTATTAAGATTGTCTATGTGCCAGGGAGGAATGTACTGGAATAGGACTGTGTACACTCTGGGATAGAGGTGAGAGGCACTGAGCACATCTCAACTCATTTTCATGCCAATGCATCTGGTTGTGTTCTGTAATGGTTCCATATTTGGGTCTCCTTGGAGCAGCATCAGCCAAGAGCCAGTGCTTCCAAGCTGCTTCCTGGGTGTTTCTGTCACTGCTTTGAAGCAGGCATATATCCTCTCAGGAATCTCTCTTGGATTTGTTCTTCCAGCATTTGTTACACTGCTGACTGTGCCTAAATCAGCCCAGATTCACAAAGAGCTTTGTATATGCTTGCTACCCTGAGATAAATCAATCTTTGCTTTCTGGAAAGTCAATTGTATTCTCATTTATCTGCCTGGTTATTGATAGGAATCCTTCCACTCCAGGAAAGCAGAAAGCAAAAAGCAGGTGATGGACAGTGAACCCCACACCTTTCTTCTGGTGTTAGCACACTGACTTGGCCCCAACATGCCCCAAGATAGCCCTGGGGAATGGGACTGTTGACAGCAGCATGTGTTTGTAGCTACCAAATCCCAAATTAAACCCAAATGGAGTGGCAGCACAACTGAGCCACGTGCTGTTAATGACACTGTTTTGATACAGCATGAGAAGGAGTGACACAGGGCTATGAATAAAACATAGCCCAAACACCTCTGGGGCAGACTTTGTCTGGCACAATGAACCCTCTTGACTATGTCACTCAGTAGACATTCAAGAAAACTTGATTTTTAGTTCCAGATTCCCCTAAACAATCTCTGCAAGTAATAAAGGAAACTCTGACAATAAAACAGCAATACCTGATCTTCTGATTTCTTTTTATTTCTAATCATTGGTATCACAGAGCTTCCTAAAGTCCAGGAGATATTTTGACAGTTCTATTTAGCCTATTTGGAGTCTAAATCTTGACATTTTTTACTTGTAGAAATGGAGAGAGAACATTTATTTTTAAGGTGGCAGCTATTTGAAACAGTTTGCTTAGGTAGTTTCTGGTTTGGTGAATTAGAAGGAAACTGAAAAATAAGGAATATTTAAACCTGCTTGGAAATACTATACCTCCAAGGGAATTTATAGAAATAATTGTGCTCAATTTTGAACCTAAAACTTGTAAAAAGCAGAGAGATTTATTTGTAGAAAGGATGTCATGAGTCATTTCACAGTTTATTAACCTGTGCTTCTCAGCAGAGGGAAGGCAGAGGAAACATCAGATCCCCCCTAAATAGAGGTTGATCCTTATGGTGGGTGTTGATGAACTGAAACAGTGACTTTCAGCAAACAGGTTTTAAGGCTTTGGTGGCAGATATGAAATGGAGAGTAAATATTCCTAGTGGACTGGAGAAGCTTAGCCCATCAGTGTCTCTGATTGCTTCAGTCAATCATAACCCCCCTGAGACAGTGCTGGAATTGGCCTTGTGTTATGCAGGCTCATTGGCTTTTATTGTCTGATGTATTTTGTCCTCTGCAGGAAGAAGATGGTGGAACAAACCTAGCCTTGGCATTCAACTTGTTCTTAATTGCAGGGAAGGGAGTTTACTAGACAGGAAATTAGGGCAGCCACTTGCTCTTGGTAGAGGAGGAGAGGCTCTGACTGTTCCAGGAGACATCATCAACCTGAAATCTAATTAATTAATTATATTTTTCCCAATACTTCACACATCCTTTCAGGTGTTAGATCTCTGCCCCAGGTGTCAACAATGTCATTTTTTTTCTGCTTCTCTCAATTTTCACCTCTGTAGCTCCATAAGAGCCTGACACATATAAGAAGCAGCCAGACTGAGACTTTATTTAGCAGTCTGCCCCATTGGGAATATGTGCACAGTGCCCATTAAGGGGAAGGGATTTCAGCACAGGAGCAATGGTCTGCTTGGGCACAGCTGGAAAAACTGGAGCTTAAAAATATTAGTACAGAACAGCAACTGTGAAGCTGGTGACTCACTGCAGAAAGTACTGACAGTAGCTTACTATGCTTGTGTTTGTAACATACACATGGACAAAATACAGTTAAAAATACAGAGTATTGGGTCACCACTGGAAGAAAGTGCCATCATTACAAAGCACATCATTTCTTTCAGGTTGTAAGAAGTCCCAGGAGACAAATGAAATAGGTTACATCACTAATTTCTGGTGGAGCTGTGGAGATCTTGGGGTTGGAAATGGCTGTAAAAAAGGTGGAAAAATGAAACATTTTGGCTATACTTGAAAGGAAGAGATTGGAATAGGTGCTCAAATTGAGAATGGAGCAGTCATTTTGACCAGAGGGAGCTGAGGACCTGAGGTAGAGGAAAATCATTTTGGGGGATGCCCTTTTTGAAGTGCTCTGTAAGAAACTTTGTGGTGTGTATTAAAGAAAAGAAAGGTTGTTCTCATAAATGGGATTCACAATGAAAATACTCAGTTCTCTGTTACCAGCCTCCATGCTAAACAAGAGCTAGACCTGTGAGGCCTCTGCTGGCAAAAGGAGAACACATTGCCATTCAATGGAAATTAAAGGATGTCACATGGAAGAACTTGGATGCAGTTGAGCAAGAAAAGTAGAAGTAGTAAAAGGTTATTTATCATTAAAGGCCATAAATCACAGTGGGCAGATGTCTTTAGAAGGGAATAGTGCCTCAGCTGGTTGGATGTCATTCCTGGTGAGCAAAAACTGAGTAATGACAAATTGAACCCAAGGAGAATTTTGTAAGTGTTCCCAGTTAATTAAGATACTCCCAATTCAGCAAAAATAATACAAACATTTAAAAAATGGAATTAATGGAGATACAATTAGCATGTTTTTATAGATTCATTCTTTGATCATTTATCCCCTGGTCAGCATTTCTTTCCAATACAATAAAAATGGAAGAGATGTGGAGTGTAAGTGGAATAAATGTGGCTGTGAATTTCTTTAGGAGAGGTGCAGTGCTAATGCTCTTGATCACCACTCACACCTACACACTGACACTTCAGCTGAAAGCACTTGCAATTAAAAGATAAATCCAGGTGCCTGTTGGTGTCAAGGAAAAGAGAGAGAGAGATGTTATATTTTCCAAATATCTGTAAACTTTAATATGACACATCTGGCAGCAGGTGGCAAGCCTTGCTACTTGAGCTGTAGGAAGAAAATCTTATTTATATTACCTCTTTTACCTTTCAGATGCTTTTAGACAGGCTGAAATGTGTAGCTCAAAGGAAAAATATTCTGCCTGAAGCTAGGAAAAATGGAATTCAAGCCTGTTCCTCTTTCATCTTGCTACAATTAGAGTACAGCTGTAAACCATATATTTCAGAAATTGTTTATGAACTCACAGGTCTGTGTAAAATTTAAAAATTAAAATCCCTTTAGGAAATAGTGACCTTGCAGAACTTAAATTGCTTATAACATTCTGAAGGCTGAATTAGTTAGGAGTAGTGATGAACTAGATAGAAACTAAGTAAAAAAGAAGAAAAAAGGGGAAAAAAAAACCACCAAAAAGAAAAGGAAAAAAAAAAAACAAACCAACCCCCCCCCCAAATACCTACAAGCTGTTCCTCTCCATCTGTCCAAAGGGCTTGAAGAAAAACCTGATTTCTGACAGAACTGTGTGCTTGTTTCTTCCAGTTTGCTTCTTATCCTGTTTCTGATCAGACCCCAGCAGCTTTAGCAAATGCCTTACACAGTAGCTCAGCTTGGAGTCAGGAGCTAAGTGTCTCCTGCACCTGGGATCCATGCTGTCAGCAGGGTGGGCCAGCACCTGCCACTGGGGAAGGACAAATGTAAGAAGGTGCTTAGATAACAGAAGCATTTCTTGCAAACTGTAGGTCAAAACTGGCTTAGAGAAGTGGATTCATCTCTGGTCTTGGGGCTTTTGGATGTTTAGTTGTTTTCTGTGTAGAGTTCAAGAGTAGGTAAAAGGGGAGATGCTGAATGATGAGAGAGCTGGAGAGCCTCTGCTGTGAGGACAGGCTGAGAGAGTTGAGGTTGTTCAGCCTGGAGAAGAGAAGGCTCCAGGGAGACCTTCTTGCAGCCTTTCAGTACTTAAAAGGGCCTGTAAGAAAGATGGGGACAGTGTTTTTAGCAAGGCCTGTTGTGACAGGACAGAGGATGATGGGTTTACTCTAAAAGAGGGAGATGCAGACTAGATATAAGGAAGAACTTTTTAGGCAGAGGGTGGTGAGACACTGGCCCAGGTTGCCCAGTGAGATGGTAGATGTCCCATCCCTGGAACCATGGTTGTTTGGGGCTCTGAGCAGCCTGATCTAGGTGAAGATGTCCTGCTGACTGCAGAGGGGTTGGACAAGATGACCATTAAAGGTCTCTTCCAATCCAAACCATTCTGTAATTCAATGAATGTCAATCCTTGCCAAGTTGGCTCTGCTAGCATGGCTAATGTCATGTTAAACCTTCTCATCTGCATGTTGCAGCCCCTATGCTAGTAGTAGGAATGGGGTTGTTGTCTTAGCTGGTGGTGGTCTGCTGTGGTGAGAAAGGTCTCACTCTACTCTCTGTCTTGTACTTTTACATCAAAGCTGATGCTCCTGAGGAAGTTTTTGATGGCAGGAGAAAAATTCCCAGTGGTCTCTGGTTGTCAAACATTAGAGAAGTTTTATTAAATGGTAAATAAGAGACACTATGGAAGGAAAGCCATAAAGAGAGAGAACTTGGCCAAAATACCATGCTGCACAATGGCCTATAAATTAACATGGTAGTTAACTCACACACCAGAAGCAAGGAAGCTTATATTGGCCATCATGGGGCACTTAGGGGCTTTTACAGCAGGCTGAACTTTCTGCCAGTTAATTTTTATGTTGTTTTTAAACTTGATCATCTTCACTACTGTTGTTCAAATGCCATTAATTTAAAGAACTGTCAATCAAAGCTGACTATTGGTATGCAGGGCTTGTGGTGTGCTGTGTGTGTGTGGCAGAATTCAAGGGAGGCTGAAATGCTGGAGTCTGTTTTGCTTGGGTACAGGATGGAGATCAACTTGGAGTTTTAAAATCCTGTCATTTGATGTTTAACCATTAAAAGCAAGGAAATATTTTCTAAAGACTAGCTACCAGCAACATGATGTAGTCAGCTTTTAAGAGTTTTTCTTTCAGCTAGAAACCAGAATTTGCCAAATGAAAAACTCAGGTCTGAAATGGACAGAATAGTTGTTTGGGTGGTGCAAAAATAACAATTAAATGTAAGAATGAGAACTACTGTAAAGAGGGAATAAAATCCTGTGTAGAAACCCACCAGTGTAAGATTATTCTACTAGCTGAAAGCTTTTACCTGCTTTATCAGTGATGTGTTAGATGGCTGAGCCATGGTGGGTCCAAGGTAGGCCTGTTGACTTTCTGCTCTTCATTATAGGTAGTGTCAGATTTGTACCTCAAACAGTGGGAGAAACAGTAATAAAACTGATACAGGCAGCTCAAAATCTCAATAGGGTACAAAATGTCACTTAGGAAGCTCTTTGATGTTTGTGGAAACAGGGTATTAGCTTTATTTGTCAGTTCTTTCCATTTGCATTTTTCTGCTCTTTGCTTCCTGAGGAAATCTTTTTCCATTTAATTAAGGGGAAAAAAAAGCTAAGATCCATACTTGTTAACAGGCTTAATTTACAGTGCTGTGCCAAAGGTTCTTTACAAGTCTTTGTGGGGACTGGGGGAAGAGAGTTTCATATTGTTCCTACTGAGCCCTTAGCAGTCATGGTTATTGGTGCTTTGGTGCCACTGTCTCCATTATATCTGCTGTTGATGGCCAAATTTTTAGCTGTTAATCACATTTTAAAAAGACATCATCTCACCTGCCTCAGCACCTCATGCACCCACAGATGTGTATGGAACAACAGCAATTCAGGGGGTTGGTAAATCTGTGACTTTCAAAATCTACTAGACTTTTACATTCTATAATATATATATAATACTATCCAATTTTCTGATGGGATCTCCTGGAAACCCAAGCTTTTCAAATTTGGGTATAATTTTAAGTTACCCTGAAGATTCTGGGTGTCTGTTGCCTTCATTAATTTTTAGAACCATGTGAAAATAAAAGGTGGAACAGCATAAGCATCAATTTCTGTTGTACAAAAACATTTCATAGAAAAGGAATGTTCTGATTTGCATTGTTGCCAACTTTCCTTTGCTTGTGGGCTTTCTATACCAAATCATGCCATGTTTGCAGCATGATTTTTCATTCAAAGGAACTTTTTGGGGACAGTTCACATGTCCTGTTAAAAGGTGCTTTCTCTCTTTTTCTTGTATGAATAGGTTATTTATCAATATATATTGCATAAAGAAATCATTCTCTCCATCAAGAAGGATTAGAGAAGACAGAGATTAACAGTGACAGAGACAAAACTATGTATTATGTTCTCCTTTAAAAAAGAATTGATGAATCAAATGGAGTCCTGGACTTAAATCAGCTAGTTTATCAGTACTCCCAAAAAGATACCAAATGATTGACTGATGTAGAATATTAATATCCATGGAGACATTGCCATATTGAAATATATGTGCAGAGTCTCTCAGCCTGAGAAAGCTGCCCCATGGAATTCACAATATTCCAGCTAACTAACTCTCAAAGACAACAAAAATCTCTGCTGTCACAAGCCTGATGGCCAGCACTCATACTGCCAAATGCCTGTTGCCAGACACACTCATTACTTTAAACTAATCACCATACTAAAACAACAGCAGTGTAATCCCCAAAAGTAACTTCCAAATCATAGAGATTTCCAAGTGCTGGCAAAATGCAGCTGGGAATTCACTCAGTTTGGGTGGTGTGTAATAGCAGAATCATAGACTCATAGAATGTTAGGGGTTGGAAGGGACCTAGAAAGATCATCTAGTCCAACCCCTCTGCCAGAGCAGGATCACCTAGATGACTGACTTGTTGGGACACTATTTCAGAGGGAAGTCCTGGAAAGTTTTTACTGTGAAGCAATGTTGAAACATCCTATTCAATCAGTTCTTGTCAAAATGTTGCTGGATTTCAGTTTGAAATTATACTTCTTAAGTGGTTTATTTTGCATTTATGAGTTGATAGAAGACAATAAGAACAGTCTTGACTTAAATTAAATTATTTGAACCCATTTAATATATTTTTTTAAATGTTCATATATGCATATTTTGAGGATTTAGTGCTTGTCCAGAATTGGAACAGAAATAAGACTTCAAGTGTCTGTGTTATGTAGGGTATTAGTTGTGTGCTTCCTATCTGCTTTGACTAAAATGACTCTGCTGAATCCAGATGATACCATGCCTCCACACCACCAAGCAAGTTAATACAACACTTTAAACATTCTATATTTATAACATTTTACTGAATCTGTTATGTAAATTGAGTTTTGCTGATCAGGAGGAAGAAAAATCATTGGTCACATCTGACTTTCATCTCACACATTGTAGCATTTGGACTGAATTGCTGCTTAATTAAAAAATCTTAAGAGATTGTGCATCTAACAGCATTTCAGAACCTTCCTATACTTGGAGAGAATCTATTGCCTGCTTTATCAGGCAATACAGGGTTTTAATTCCTACCATCCTTCCAACCCCTACTGTCACAAGTTCATCATGATTTAGATGTGAAACTACACATGAGGAGTCATATCTTATTAAGTAAAATATGTACAGGTGGCCAGCAGGTCAAGGGAGGTGATTCTGCACCTCTTCTCTGCTCTGGTGAGACCTCCTCTGCAGTGCTGTGCCCAGCTCTGGAGTCCTCAGCACAGGAGAGACATGAAACTGTTAGAGCAGGTCCAGAGGAGGTCACAAAAATGAGGACAGGCTGAGAGAGTTAGGGTTGTTCAGCCTGGAGAGAAGGCTCCAGGGAGAGCTTAGTGCAGCCTTTCAGTACTTAAAGGGGTCTATAAGAAAGATGGGGACAGTCTTTTTAGCAGGGTCTGTTGTGACAGGAGAAGGGGTGATGGTTTTAAACTAAATGAGGATGATTTAGACTAGATATAAGGAAGAACTTTTTTAGGCAGAGGGTGTGGTGAGACACTGGCCCAGGTAGATGTCCCATCCCTGGAAACACTCCAGGTTGGGTTGATTTGGGCTCTGAGCAACCTGTTCTAGTTGCAGATATCCCTGCTGACTGTAGGGGGATTGGACTAGATGACCTTGAAAGGTCCCTTCCAACCCAAACCATTCTCTGATTCTATATATACCCTGTACATACAAAACACACAAATGAAGTATGTTTGTATATATACAAATGCACAGTTACAATCCTGGTTATGTGAGGACATGCCAAATCCTCTCCATCTGCAAAAGGATGACCTGCTGTAGTACCAAATGAATTACTAAATCTTTTCTAGCTACTACAATATAGATCATATCCTTAGAGCAGCCATGAAAGTCAGAGTTACTGCCTGCTTGAGAAATTTTAGCTTGGGTACACCTCTTTCACTGTCACAGGGGGGAAAAGAAATCCTTCATATTAGAAGGACAAGA
This sequence comes from Galbula dea, assembly GCA_013399015.1. Lineage (NCBI taxonomy): Eukaryota > Metazoa > Chordata > Aves > Piciformes > Galbulidae > Galbula > Galbula dea. The sequence continues at coordinate 2,024,156 of VWZX01010081.1, forward strand.
TATACTACTAGATCATACTTTGACAAATGACCTTTTCCTGGCTTTAATAGCTCCAGGAAGGGTCTCTTTGAAAGCAAGTGAGTGTTTACATTTGCCATCGAACGGGGAAGCATTGCGTGGTTTGCTTGACCTCTGCGAGTTATGTTAGTGAAAATTGCCTTTTGACATATTTATCCTGTGCATCTCTTGTGCTGAGGAGCAGGCTGAAATTTGGTGCTTTTGTTTCACTAAACTCTTCAGTCTTATCAAAATAGATCCTGAATGTCTTGAAGAAAGATTGGTGCAGTATCGCTTGTTAGAATCATAGGATTGTCAGAATTGGAGGGGACCTCAAAGATCATCCAGTTCCAACTCCCCTGCCTGGCAGGGACACCTCCCACTACATCAGGTTGCCCAGGGCCCTATCAAGCCTTGTCTTAAAAGCTTCCAGGGATGAGGCTTCCACAACCTCTCTGGGCAACCTGTTCCACTGTCTAACCATCCTAGACATCACCTGTCTAACCATTCCTCCTAATATCCAACCTAAATCTACCCTCCTCTAGTTTGCATCCATTTCCCCTGGTTCTATCACTGTCTGACCTTCTAAAAAGTCCCTCCCCAGCTTTCTTGTAGCCCCCTTCAGATACTGGAAGGCTACAATAAGGTCTCCTCAGAGCCTTCTCCTCTGCAGACAGAACAATCCCAGCTCTCCCAGTCTGTCCTCATAGGAGAGGTGCTCCAGTCCTCTGATCTGTAGTATTGCATTGCTGCATTAAGTGGAAAAAAGGCATTGTTGCAAGTTTTCACTAAAGAAGGACAAAATCCATCCTTCCTTATTCATTAGGACCCTTTCAGGCTGTGAGTGTTGTGTCACAGCTGAGCTGACAGGAGGCCATCCTTCAGGGCAATGAACATGTCAGCCTGTTCTCTTCTCAGCTGTCACTATATCATTATGGCAGAGGGGAAAAAATGCAGTTTGATTGAAACCTGGATTTGTGCAGACATAAGGATCATGGCTCCACAGATGTGAGCCTTCCATTTGAAATAGGAATGAAAATATGAATCAGCCTTTATTAAAGTTTGTACAGCTGCCTCTTCCTCCTGATGTGTTGGGTGAGAAGGGTTCTGTTTCTTCAGCTTTCCTGCATGAGACACTTGCTTTTTGATGCCATTCACCCTTTGGTCACCCACAAAACAAGCTTCTTGATTTTTAATAAAACTACAGCTATGTCTTATAGTGTTTGTAACAGTGGATGCAGCTCCTAGTCCTAACCTTCACAAGTTAATAGCTAGTACAGACTTTGCTGAGTAGCATGTTGCCTGTGTGAACTCTAGAAAGCAAAGCTTGAAGTCAGTAATGGTAAGAGGAAGAGTTGGTCTTTAGGGGAAAGATTGTACTGGAGCTGAATGTCCAGTTTTCAGCAGGACCTTGAGTAAACTGCTGAATCTCAAGAATCTTTTAATAAACACAGTTCAGATAATGCAAATTTTGTGTGTGTGTGTGTATAATACAACACAGCTCTACAAATACCTTACATTAAAATCACTATAGCAGTTAGAAATTGATATTATTCTTACAATTCACTATATACTACTTTGACACAGGCTACTTGTGTAGCTTATTAGCTCTTCAGCTGTCTGGAGAGAATAAAAACATCCCATGCAGATTTCACCACTGCCTGGTATCAGAAGTGACATTAAAAGCCATTATATTTGAAGTCTGTTTTAGATTGAATGGACTGTCATTAAGTTATTTCAAAACATGATGATAATGTGACAGCAAAAAATAAGTGTGAAAACATGGATTTGTTTAGAAAATAAACTGTTGAAGGGAAGTAAATCAGATGTAATGTCTTTGATGACCACATCAAAGCACTTGACAGTGTGATGCATGAAGAGGAAACAGTATCTAGAGGAAGGACAGAGGAAAGGAAGAACTGGAGGGATTTTAGAAAACCAGTATTCTGACTTTGTGCTTTTAAGATGAGACTGATTAAGGAAAAACAAAACAAACCCCAAACTCATGACTGCTGAATTTCACATCATGCTTTTAGTCTGTTTTGAGATTCACTGCTGATAAAAGAGCTTACTAGAGGATCCAGGGGCTACCTGAGAAGAAAGAAGATGTGATTCAATATCTTGGCCTAAACTTGATCTCATTTACTCTAGTTATTGCAAATTACTGGAAACTAATTTAAGCCTTACTTATTGCAGAGGTGCTGCCCTGATCTACAGAGTCAGGAGGGAAATGTGAACACCAATATCAGCCATCTGTACAGTGCTTTTTGTGGAGGCCCTGAAAAACCCCCTACTCAGTACTTTTTCAACTTACATAATGTGTTCCAGTCCCAATTGCTCTATCTATCTATTAACCTATATATATCTATACTGGGAAAAAGAGTGCAAATCTAAGATGCCATTTGCTATTTCAGTCTGTCCTTGAAACTTCAAATAAATCAGACAGAATAAGACCACTCTGATTTCCACCAGCACCACACATAGTAGGGTTTCACAGGCAGAGTTCTCACTGCACTTACTCAGAGTAGCTGCAGTGTGGTTACAGAGGGATTTTTTATTATTTTCAGATGAAATTGTAGCATCACTGATACTGCACTTCCTTGGAAGCAACACTCTAGGCAATAACACATCTTTTGAAGTATGAGCAATGCTGTATGCAGAGCTCCTTTTTAGCCTCAGAAATGCTGAATAGTTTTGACTGTGACATGCTTTTAAAGTACTCACCTTCCACTGTCACTAGGCTTTAATAAGGGCAAGCATCACACAATAAAATAAAAGGTCATTTAGGACAAGAATGTAAATATATGGGAAATCCTTAGCAAAGTTATTCCTTGATGCTTGCTGGGGGAGTTCATTCCAGTCTAGCTTTCAGAAGAGTAAAGTATCTTAAGCTATTTGTTTATCAACAAATAATCCTCTTCATAAATTTCATACTCTGCTTAAGTCTTTCTCCCCTGTTTGCTTTTGCCTGCAAACACACACACTCACTGGCTTCTTTAAGCTGATCCTGTGCAATCCCCAGTGGAAGGGGAGCTAGTGGGGGGTTTTTTTTGGGGGGGGGGGGTGTTGGGGAGTTTTACTAAGTTATTTATTGATTTTTTTTTTTTCAGGAGCACTTGTTTCAGTCAGTGACCCAGTCTAAACTATATTTGTAGAACAAGAAGAGAAAAAAAAAGAACAGAAAAAACTAGGATAACTTCAAGTGCTGTTTAGAGGCTTTGCCAGCAGAGCTGCACCCCTGTAATTGCTGCTGACAAGCCTCTGCTGGGGAGAGCTGGCCCAGCACAGGAGCTGCACAGCATCATTGTAAAGCTTCCTGGCCTCAGGTATTCAGTGCTACCCCAGGGATTAATTAGCTGGATTGACAATTAATAGGACAAAACTAGATTCAGCTCTACTGGTCCAAATTGATGACATCTTGCTGTTAGCTTCAGCTGGTGTGTTTCCTGAAAGGGTCAGAGCTAAACAAGGAGTGGGACTAAGACAAACATAGAGCAAAAGTAAGAAAGTCCTTAACCTAAATCTGACCATTCAGACATTTACTTTGTGCTTGATTTCATTCACTCTTATGCTCTGATAGAGACCTTTGTTTTCTCTGGGCTTATTAATGACATCCTGCAAAGCCATCTTATTAAAGGTGCAGTAAATGTTTAGGGGGGCAGGTAGTGTCACTTTTTCAGTTCATTTCTACAACAATTTTCCTGCACTTTTTGGTTCTAAGACCTTTTTTTAGAAGAACTTGCATCCAGATCTCTTTTTTTTTTTTTTTTTTACTTTTTTTTCCTGTTCTCTTTAAATAATAGAAGTGTTTGTTTCAGGACAAGTGAGAGGTGCTAGAAGGGGCAGGCATCATGGTTGAATTGTAGGCTCCAGATTGTAAAAGACTTCTAAAGTTGGGTGTTACTAAGAGCACATTTAATCAGAGCAAGTGACAAACAATTTGTTGGAAGACACATAAATACTAGTAGGAAACTAATTTCAGTGTCATAAAAACCAATCAACTCTTGCATATAAAGTAAATGGAAAAAGGGTACCCCTGCACATTACTGCTCCTGCTGTGTACCACATTCATTTACAACAAGTGCTTTTGACCAAAACAGCCTTTTTTTACCCTCAGAATAAAGCAGGGGCAGAAAAATATTCCAAAAGGAATATGTAAAACCAGCTGCTGGAGTTTACTTTTTTCCCTTCTTAGTTGGTCATATTTAAGAATCATAAACTGCCTTGTTGCTTAAGAGCCTGACCTTCTCTGTTAGCAAAGCTTGCACCTAAAAATCCTGCAAAGTTTCAATTTCTAAATGTCACAAAATATCAAATGAGTGCAGAAGATAAGAAGCAAGTCAATAAATGTTTGTATTCTTCTGTTGATGCTCTTTTGTATTTCTTTTTATAGGGAAAGAAAAAAATTAACCCCAAGTTTAATCTCTCCTCCAAATAAAAGGAAGAAAGAGCAAAGCCTGGGGTAACAGTCAGTTAAAATATTGATTACAGTGCATAGCAATTTACTGAAAAAATAAATAAATAAACTGAAAATGCCTTCCAACTATTTAGGAGAAAGCATACTGTTTCCTACAGTGGGAGGAAGTATAATTAAAAAGCTATCAACAGTCTGGGATTGTCAAAAGTACTTTGTCACCTGAAGCACATTCCTTGTAATTATCTTTTGGGCTTTAAGCTAGATCACCATTAACCTCCAAAGAAGAAGGGTTACTCTGCTTTCTGGTGTGAGAAATTGTATCATCATGTAAATTAAACCCTGTTAGGTAGTCAAATTGGATTTGGGAAACTATTGAGTATTAAAGCTAGTCATGTATGTTATCAAATGACACAAAGCATCAAATGCTAAGAGGGAAAGAAACAGAGGGTTTTTTTCCTTTCTTAAAAATGTCACCATTCTTGTGCAAAAAATGTATCTTTTTTGGTGAAGCTAAAGACAAGAAAAAGAAATACTATGTCTGTTTGATTACATAGTTGGGGTTTTGCATTGTTGTTGCTTTGTTTGGTTTCTGTAAAATTGCCAGAGAATAGAAAATGAGACAACCAGTGTTAGCTGCTAATAGTATCACAGAACTTCACATCACCCATTCTCTCATACCCTGACACAGAATTACCAGGGCTCATAGGCAATGGCTTCTTCTACCCATATGAATCCAGGTTCCTAAATCTGCTGCTGATATATCTGCAGCAATCAATAGTGCCTGGATGGAAGCAGATTTCTTCATCTCTGTGATTTAGTCTAACTGGTATTATGGAACATATGAAAAAGTTTTAACCAAATTCTTTAGGACATAGAAGATATTACTTAGGGAAAAAAAGGAAAAAATAAACCTGAATTTGCTTTTTGCTGTAATCAGCATATGCCTGAAGAATTTGTGTTTTGAATTCAAGCAGAAGAAATGCCTTTTAAGTCTAGATTATTTTTTCTTGTTAGCTTTTCTAGCTGTGCTTACAAAGGTGCAGTATTTCAATGACCAGCATAAATTAAAGGGTGGTTTCACTCTGCTTGATAACAAGTTAGGACTTGGCAGTTCTAGAAGCAAGCCTGCAAAAACACCAAGGGTGCTGATAGGTTTAAGGATTGCCTGTTCACATAGGCCAAGTTGAGGTGTATCATCAGCACTTCAGGATTGCAGAGTTTCTTATGGTGGCAAATGTTTGTTGTCCTCTTTCATGCCATCCCCCTGTGTTTACTGGCTGCTTGCTGACATCACAGAATCACAGAATGCTAGGGGTTGGAAGGGATCTCTGGGGATCATGTAGTCCAACCCCCCCTGCTAAAGCAGGGTCACCTAGTTTGTGTTGCAGTTCCAGTTTGTGCCCATTGCCTCTTATTCTGTCACTGGGCACCACTGGAAAGAGTCTGGCCCCATCCTCTTGATCCCCACCCTTCAAATACTGATAAGCATTGAGAAGATCAACTGTTAATCTGTTCTTCTCCAGGCTGAGAACCTCCAGGCTTCTCAACCTCTCCTCTTAAGAGACATGCTGCACTTCATACCAATACCATAAGCTCTTCAGCAAATCTCAAGCTCATAAGAAATGTCTCCATGTAGGAAACCCAAATGTGGCAATAGGAGGTCAAGATGTCTATGAGATCTCCCAGCTCAGCTTCACCAGCAGCCACTCTTGGCTTTGCAGCCAACCTGATGTTTGCCCCCAACACGGTGTGGCCAACTGTTCAGTTGTGCTGTTCAGCCATGCTCCATCCTAACACTGGCCTTTTAACATGGAAAAGAAAGTCCTTTCCCTTTGACAAAAATGGTGTGCAGGAAGGAGAACAATGAATTTCAGCTGATGGAGGGGGAAGAGCAGATCATATGTTTTTCTCAGAAGCAGGAGTTAAAGCCAGAGCTGTGCAAGTTTCTACTATGCAGTTCCATCATTAAGGAGCATACACTTCTTTCCAGTTGCTAAATTAATTTGCCAACAATCTCCAAAGCTCTCTGAGAGTTTATAGATATAAATATATTTATTTTTATTTGGAAGAGGACTTTTTTTCTTTTAAATAAAACTTTTCTGCCAAATGACTGCATGTTGACAATGGGCTGTATCCAGCATGTATACTCTTTCTGCTTTCAACTCGTGGCAAGTGGGTAATTGAAGTGGTGTGCACAACAAATGAGAACATCCATTGGTTCCATATAAACCTTTTAAAAGCCTGGGAAGGGAAAAGGAAGGCAGGCTAATATGAATTGCAAAAGGACACAATTAATTTGTACATGAAAGAAGATTTTTAGTATGCCATTAGCCTCTGTAACAGCCAAAAATAAAAAGGCAATCATGGATAACCTTGCCAAAAGTATGACAAACTGCTTGTCATGAAAAGGGTTTGTATTTTAAGCAAATGCATAATGTTTTTGTAAAAATCACTCTGTTAACTCTTAGTTGATACCAGTGAAACTAGGTTTCAAAAACTCCCTTAAAAGGCATGATCATTTCAGAGGAGTCAAAAACATCAAGAGTATCTGCTAAAGCAAGTGGGAATGCTCTTGCTGTTGGGAATACTTGAATTTTCAGCAAACCATTTCTGTCTCGTTTCCTCAGTGTCCCTGCTCCTTTTCATATGCCTTATTAATGGAAGCTTCATTTGAAAATGTCAGGAGGAAGTTGTGAGTCCTGCTTCTACATCCCATATATTTAAGAAGCTGATTGTTCCCCATCTTTATTTTTCTAAATGAATTTCTCCTCTTTTATTCCCCTTTGCTCTCCCTAAGTTACTTAATCTTTCTCAGCATATATTATCTGCATATTATATAGGATATATTCTATTTTTAGAAAAAGTATGTAAATTCTAGACATTATTAAGCAGTTTTATTCCTAGAAATAGGTAGTCAAGGTCATAAACTGCTCTTGAAGATTCCTGCTAACAGTGAAAGTTAAATTACACTCTACAGACAGTAACATGATTATGTGACTGACAAATCATTTTCTACATACCATGAAAAAAATGAATCATGAGGTTTCAGTAGCCTGATTTAATCAATAACTCTGTAATTCCTAGTCAGTCATAGCTTGCTTTTATCCATCTTTACAAGGGTGCAATCATTATTAGTCCTCTATGCAAGTATCTGACAGCATTAAATAATACAGGTCCAATAAGAGCACTCCTATGAAACATCAAGGAGCTGGTGTCTTGTCAGTGATTGTGAGCAATCATCCTTTCTCTTAATAACACTTAAAATATCACAGTAGCCAGGAGACCCCTGAATCTTACAGCACTGACAGGAATTATGCATTATATCTACTGGAAGTAAGGTGGGGGATATTTGCTGGAAAATTGTATTTCTCCAATAATGCCTGCTTTGCAATGCTTAGGATGTATTTATTTGAGAAGAAGTCATTATGATAATTTATGGGACAATCAACTACAGTATGAGTGGCTTTTAGAAGCCTTTCTCATGTGCCCACTAAGGAAGAGCCTTATTGATTATCAGGCTGATTTTTTTCCTCAGTGGAGCTCATTTGTAACTCCATTCAAAATCATTTGGTAGAAGGAGAGGAGACAGTTTCTCAATGCCTATGGCAATCAAGACACTTTATCTCCAGACAGACATCTCCATGCCCTGTGACACCTCAGCAGCTTCTCTGCAAAGTCCTGGCTGATCAGAGTCCTGTTCCCTCCTTGCTATTGACTCACATTCCTGCTCATCCTATGCAAAGGCTTTTGGATTTCTTTGGTCATAGATGTCTGCACAAATCACTTCATAGAATCATAGAATCCTCAGAGTTGGAAGGGACCTTCAAGATCATCTAGTTCCAACCCCCCTGCCTGCCAGGGACACCATCCACTAGATCAGGTTGCCATCAAAAGATCCTGATTTATGGCAAGTTGGGTAGATTTCTGATTGCCTGTGATATCACTTTAGTCTGATATGTTCTGCCATTTACATATACATATTAATCATATTAATTATTTTCTGGGTTTCCCTCTTTTCTTTGATGTTGTCAATCTGTACAAGACTGATGAGAAACTTGCAGTCTGTGTGTTATGTAGCAGAGAATCTGTTTCTCCCCATCACACATGGATTTTTCTTCTTCCTCTGTGATCCTTCTTTGCCATTGCTGACAAATATCTCCTCTCCACCATGGTTTATTTCTCTCATTTTTCCTTCCTCCTCTGGATAAATGCTGTCTTCTTCATCCTCTCATATTTTCTCTGCTTGGGTACCACTCAAGGCTGTGCTCAACCCTGGGCAGTATTTCTTTTATCTTGCTCTCCACCACAGTCCATTCTCATTGCAAACATGGCACAGCTTTCTGATAATTCACATTTTCTGTCACTTTTCCCCTGTGGGAAATGCTCCTCTTATTGCACCAGCCATTGTAATTAATGACAATTAAAGCTCCATTAAGGATTCCTCCTCTGTGTTGGCTATCAATAGTGCTAAGCCCTTGATGGGGTTGAATGGCAGGGACAAAGATCTACATTGATCTACCATTGGAGTCAGCCCTTCTATGAGCAGGGGTTTGGACCTCCTGAGGTCCTTACAACCTAAATTATTTGTATGGTTCCAAATACAGCCTTTTTTTCTGAAGAATTCTTTTAAAGAGATGTGTAAGACTCCCTAAGGATGTGTGAGGCATCTCCTCTCCTTCCCCATCTGAATTTCTGTGCTTCACTTTGTCTCCCAAAGAATCCACACTTGAAAGCACAGTCAGGGTATTAGGCTTCTTTCCAAAAAAATTGAAGAAATATCAAGTTCCAATTGGCCTTAGACTTCTTGATTTTTTTTCTACTTTATGTTCTGAGATAGGGAAAATTAATAATGACTGCACCTACATAGAAAACTGGTAATTACATACAAAAGGATAATAATAATCCTGAATTTTACTTGAATGTTTCTTTCCAGGCTACTCTAAATTTTATTGGTTTATTTAGGAAAAAACAAATAGGTGAAAGATTGCACCACTTACACTATAGATTCTGAGAAGAAATGTGGAAAGGCAAAGAGTCAGCCTTGCCCTGGCATAATTTGATCAGTTTGGGTGAAGTTGCACCAGGGACTAATTTGGCCTGAGAAGTTGGTAATCATGTACCACAGATGTTACAGTGTTTGAAGGCAATGGTCCATAAGAGCAGAAGGAACAATATTATGCCCCAAAGGACCTATCAAGTGAATGAGATGGTAGAGAGGGTTTTTTTACACAAACACTGAATCAATACTGGTTGTGAGATCCAAGTGTGCCTAAGAAGATTAAAGACTTCACTGGAATTTAACATTTTAGATTAAACCTCCTGCTGGCTGTTTTTGAGCAATGAGAGGACATTGCAGTATGATCCTCTAACTGCCTGTATAGAAATGCACAGTTCAGTATGCATAGAATTGGGCTTCTCTTTCTGTACCAATGGCTTTAAAAATGTTGAAGTAATGTCATCTTGTGTGGCTCAAAATCTTGCCAAATTTTTGTCTTAATGCAAATGCTTTGTGTAAGTTGTTGTTCAAATATTTCTTGTTAAGTAAATGTGTGTGAAACTTTACAGGCATTTGTGTATTTTGAAGCCAGTTACAAAGTTTATCATTTGGAGGAGAGAGGTCAGAGATGTATCAGAAATACAACAATTCTGTTTTGTGCTCAAGTATCAGAGGCATTAACCAGCCACAGCATTACAGTCAGAATAAAAATGACAGTTGGTCATGTAAAAGGCTAATGAGGTGAGGGGTGTGTAGAGCTCTTCTGTGATTTAAGATCAGATACAAACCTGCACATGCTGATTCATTCCTTCCACTCCAAAAAAGAGACTTTCCAAATCTCTTGTGTGCCCCAAGGTAAACATTGGTCTCATCCAGCCAAACTCTGAATCACTGATGGCTCATTCCCAGCAAACCAGCTGGTTAAAGCAAGCTGCTCAGTGTCTCTGTCCTTTAGACTGGGCTGGTTATAAGGGAACAGAGATGGTGAACCTCCACAGAGGCTTTGGTCTCCTTACTACTTCTAACTGCCTGACAGTGGAAAGAACTTCCCTGGCAGCTGAAAGTACTCAGTAGAGTCCATTTACTTTTCCTGTTGACTGAATAAGAAGGTGCTGTAGGTTCTGAGAGAAAGTCTTGTGCCCATTCTCTTTTCTTTGCAGTCTGTGCTTTGGTTTCTGGTTGCTTTGTTGTTTCAGCATTGCCCCTGACAGGTCACGTGAGTCTCCAGTTCTGCTCCTCTTGGCATCAGCTGGAGACTTGTCCATTGTCACTGCTTTGCTGTGCATGTGTTTTATTTAGATTACAAGGCAAAGCACATTCATTCAAGGCTTAGGCAGTTTAGCATAATTAATTGTACAATGCAAATAATTTAATTAAGTTTAAACATTGCTGAATTCAAGTCCTCAGAAACCACATTCACTCTGTTTTATCCTGCCAGCCACAGAGTCTCCATCTTCACTGGAGATTTTTTTTCAGTGTACTGAGTGCAAGGAAGTGCCAGGGCATAGGAACAGTCCCCAAAAAAACCCAAACCCCAGGGAGGGCTCCCTGCACTTGTAAGAAGGGGGTCAAGTGCTCTTAATGTAAGACAAGTGATTCCTCTTATTGTTAGATGCCCAGTGCAGTGAAGAGACTGAAATGATTCATGTCTCTCTCTGCCCCTTCAATCCCTCTCCTGGAAAGGTTGTCCTTGCCCTTATAACAATGTATATTGTAATATTGTGTTGTGTTTCACACCTCTGTCCTGCAGAAAATGGATTCACTGTGTCTGCCAGCCCCATGAGGTCTTCAGACAGCTATGATTTCTTCATTACTCTTCCCATGATTGGATGTCAATTAGTGACTTAAAGTCTTCATCAAGTTAGCAATCCCTTGGGCTCATGAGTCTCTCAACACCTCAACCATTTTAGCTAATTTATTATTTAGATAGAAATGAAGTGCTGCTGTCAGGTTGTGCTGGGGAGAGGGACCACATGAGCTGCTGTGTGCTGTGAGCTCTTGGAGACCCAACCTCCATCCAGAGGGACCACAGGATGTCCTCCAAGGGACTTGTCCTTAAACTAACTCACTGCTTTCTGCCCAGTGATTGTTTTCACCTACATAATACAAACACTTCTAGATATGCCTAGCACTGCATGTTTCTGCCTTTTTGCTCTTCAAGTAAAAGGTTAAGAATGAAAATATCTGCCAGCTAAGGTCTTTTCAACTGATTTTTCAAGATAGAGTCCAGCTGAAAGATTTTGTATTGACAGCTGGTGAAGCAGTCCTAGACATGACATCTGCCCATTAAAAATATCCCTCTTGCTTCTCCTTGGCCTCAGGGATTTCAAGCCTGCAAATCATTTTCATGAGAGATGTAACCTTAGATCAAGTTATGTGGAAATACATCACTTCCATCAAGTGAAATAATCACAGGATGATACAGGAATATTAACCAACTGCCTTCCTGCATGGCATGCACAGGGATTTTTGGAGCTTTCCTCTGACTGTCTTGGGTTGTTATTTCATATTGTGACACCTGTAATTGTATCTAGCAATCTGGAGTTTAAAATCCTGACAAGGCTGCTATGGGTTCCACAGCATACATAAATCCATCACAGCATACCAGATAGATTTTAAATTGATGGTACCACACCAAGCACTGAAATAAAAGCACTAGCAGTGCTTATCCTTGTAGACTAATAGCTGCAAATGATTTTATGAATCATTAGTTCAGATCCTATAGTCCTACCCATTTTAAACCTTTTCTAGATGAATGCTTTTTTGTCTGTGCTATGATATTAATAGGCTACTGAAAAGCAGGCAGTTTCTAGCAGTGTGCTGCAGCAACATTTTAGTGATGGAAGGGAGCTTGTAGTATTGCAATAACTGATTCATCATTCTGATTTGGGTAGCTGGTGCATTTTCAAGAGGCCAGCCCTCAAAAGATTTGTGATTATCAGGCTCACACAAAGATCCTGCAAACAGATCCAACTTCTGAGCACTGATTTATCTTCTACTGGGTAGTTTATGCTTGGGTGGTCACATGGGACAACCCCCCCTCAGATTTTTATACCCCAAAAGTGCTTTCTTAAGGAGCAGTCCAGAAGGAAAATGATGTTTCAGTGTTCAGTTCAGTTGTTGCAGAGTCTGATGTTGCTCCTCTCCCTCCCTAACTACAAGGCAACAGGGACAGCTAATGGCAAACAGCACCAGCAGGACTGGATTTTGCCTGTGCCTGATGGCTGGGAGCTGGGGAGGGACAGGACACAGGAATGGGCACTGCTGCAGCATGTCCCCAGGTGTTGCTCTTGTGTTCTCTCCAAAATGGAGTCATTCTCTTCTGCCCACATTCAGGACTTTCTGTATGTGCCACAAAAAAAAAGAGGTGCTGAGAGATGTTTTCTTCTTCAGTGAGGAAATAAGACCATGAATTCTCAGCTTTGTGGAGGAAACTGCAAAGAGCCTTTGGAGGAAGTCATCTTGGGCCTCTGCTCTTAGGTCTGATTCTGTTAATCAAGGGTGAATATTTTTTCTGTATGGCAACTATGCATTTAACCAGTCATTTTCTTGTTCAGTTCAATTAGTTTTTCTCTGGTGTTTCCCTAAACAGCATGTGGCAAATGCCATCAGGAATTTGCAGCAGTTAGCTGTGTAGTTCTTGCTAGTGTGAGCTGTGTTGTATTGATGAATCCTGATCCTGCTTTAAGCATTGAGCTTCTGTTTCCTACCTTTTCATCTCTCAAAAAGCAGTGAAATGTGCTTGCTCAGAGTAGGGTTTTTCCCAATTTGTGTTTGGTATTGATGGCCTAGACTTGATCCCCACATGATCCATAGGGATATGCTTTAAGGATAAAGTCAGCACAAGGAAGCCTGTGTGTTCAGAGGCTGGAGGTTCATTGCCCAGCTTTGGAAACCAGGGATGTGTTTCCTTCCAGGGTCTTTGTTGCAGAATAAAGGGTGATAAGTTGGAAAACTACTCATATGTGTTTATCACACTTGTACTTTACTGTTTCCTGCAGCTGAAGAGGATAGCTGGGTGTCTTCCAATGCTCCTTCCACCCTTGTATCAATGTCCTGTCCTTGGTGAGCACCTCTGCCCTGGCCATGGCTGTGGTGGCTGGAGCTGTGTGGGTTTATCTGATGCCCATTGTCAGGGACAGTGACCACAGGCCTTTAACTTATGGACCATAGAAGGATCATGCATCCTGCTGCATGCCCAGGGCTTGGTGTGAGCTTGATAATCACAACAGTTTCAAATACAGCCCCATAAGAGTAATTGATAATTATACAGAAAGAGCAAAACTGTGTAAGTGGTTATTTTAAGGTAAATGAGTCTCAGCTCCTGCCTTTTGGCTTAATAGGTATTTAATATTAATGACACTAAAAAGGTGAAATAGATTTGTGTAGCAAAATAAAACCTGGTGTGTTTGCTGCCATTTGGGCAGGCAGAAAAATGCTTGTGTTTCCCATCTCCCTGTCCTCCTCCCTGGAGAAGCTGGGGTGGCTGGCCTCTGGAGGAACCTGTCCACTCTCTGTTGAGTACTCAGAGCCAAGGAGATTAGGTTCTTCATCTCACATAGTTAGACAATGATGGTATGATAACACTTCTTTAACATGGGTGCAGAAAAAAATCTATGGATCAGTTGTTACTTCTTTGGCTTTCTTGATGGTGCTTTTGCATCCAGGAGGATCAGAGGTTAATAATAACAATGTGATAGAAGAACCTGGAGTGCTGGAGGGCTGACACTTGAAAAGGATGCACTTTCTGTAAGGATAACTTCTTGGAAACTGTTGCAGTTTTAATGTTGTTACTGTTGCATTCAATTTGCTTCTTTCTACAGCGGGTAGTAAATGATGTTGAATAGATTTTCTTCTGTATCCCAGATGAGAGACTGACATGCATCTATACCTCATTTGAAGTGAAAGTTAGAACTGTAGCTTTTTTTTCCCCCCCCTTTTCTTCTACTCTATTCTAAATTCATAGATTATAGTATCTGGTTTCCAGTACTAAAAATAGGAGAAGTCTGTGCATTTTCCATATGTCTGTAAATAAAGCATGCAGGCATGCCTACATTTGTAAATCACAGCATGCAATATTACCATATATTAATAGATGCAAAAGTCAGATTCTGCTCTTGACATGTTAACACTTGACTTTTAGGTAGATAGAGAGATAATTTCATATTGAGATCATGTTACCAGATACATTATTCAATCCCTGCACCTTGAACACACACACACAGGCTGACATTGACAGCTCCCAAACGTGCTGTGGAGGTTACCAGAAAGTTCTCTCTCTCATTATGTGCCTCCACCGTTTTTTAATCAGCTGAAGGAATAAAAGGGAGAAGAAATGCAAGAAGAAGCTTTCTCAAGGATGCCTGGGTGTACCTGGGAAGACAGATGGGTGTTACAGCCAGCACACACACTCCTGTAGGAGGCTCCTTCAGAGCAATGTGACCCACGGCACAAAGGCAGTGTCAATCCTCCTTTTCTTAAGGTTGGGTTGGTTGATTGGTTTTGGTGTTTCTTTTTCCCCCCTGGTCAAGGTTAATCATGGAGGGATCTCTTGTCATCTAAATTAGCATCACTCATCAACTTCAGTAGCACTACCAAGATTTCCACCAGCTGAGGATCAGTCCTCAAACCCTTGCAGAGGTGAGCAGAGGCTATCTTGTACCTGCCTCAGCCTTCTCTGTCCAGTTGCCTTCATCAGTTCCTGAGTGCTGTGCTCAGACATATCATGATGATCATCAATTCCCCTCTCCAAATAAGCAAGAAAAATTCCAGGAAGGTTTTTCTGTCATTACTGATCTTCATAATGGAGTGAGATTGATGGATTGTACTGAAATCCTCACTGTGGCAATGGCCCATTTTGAAATGCATCAGAAAAGAAAATGGCTTTAGTGCAGAGGTATGCAAGAATATTTAGAGGTGGTTTGGGGAAATGTGCTGGATTTAGAAGGGCTATGGGAGTATGAAGAAAAAGAGGAAGTCATGAGATCAAAGCTTGTTCCTGAGCTTTTAAAAAAAAGGCATGTTTGCAAAAGCATCCCTTTTATAGTTTAATAAAAAATGGAATGTGTTGTGGACAGTCCTTAGGAGAACCTTAGTGGTTCTCTTAGCATAAAAGCCTTTACAAGAGGCAGTTAAAGAGCTTGTCAGGAAATGTAAAAAATGGGATTACTTAGAAGCAACATCATGCAGACAGACATTTTGGTAGAAGAAAAATTAGTTTTCATATATAATTTGTATCTGAAACTGAGAAGGGCACAAAGCATGGGATCAAAGGAAATGAGCTTTTAGATCATGCAGTATGGTTGGTGGCAGAGGGAATGTTTGCCAGTATTATTCAGCTCCATATATTAATTGGCAAATGTGCATGTTACCATTAGAAAAAGCTCACCACAATTGATCCACAAGTGACAACACTCCAGAAGTGTCCAGTTTGTCTTTATTTATCACTAAAAGCAGCAGAATTTCTTATACAGTAGAGAGAATCATATCTTTACAAAGATAGAAGGCACGGGTACTAAATCCCAGCAATCATCACTCCCAAAACTAACCTGCCACTTTCCTCCAGGAAACAGCATTTCACCTTGGAAGCTATTTCTTCATCTTGCTCACACTCAATCCAGCTGTTTTGTGTGGTCAACAAGGTGAAACTCTCAGATTTCCATGGAAAAGGTCACACAAGGCTATCAAGTCTGCTTTAGCCCAATCTGAACAATCAGAGCAAATCAAACTCCTGAATCCTCTATTGAAAACTTTAATTTCTGCCTCCAAGATCGTATCTGCTTTATCTTATTTTCTCCAAGAACATATCAAGCTTCCTTTCAAATCAATTTGCTTGGACTGGCTTCTTTGGGAGGTGTGTAAATTGTCAGAAATCTCCTAAATTCCAGTCTAAATTTATTCATGAACAATTTATAGCTCCTCGATCTCGTACGAGTAGCAGCCTTTAAAGTTAAATAATTCTTCTCCCTCCCTGCTGTTTACTTCCCAATGTATCTATAAAGAATAATTGTATCCTCTCTCAGACTTCATCCTGCTAGGCTAAACAGACCAAGCTCTTCTTAATTTCCTTCTCCTTAATCATTCTACCAGGACTTAGCTGTACTTTTTCAAACCAAGGTATGTGGGGTGGTTCTCAGGACTCTCCATTGCATCCTGCTAATGCTTCATGTGGTCTTGTCTCTCATTGACCTTCCTGAGTTATCTCTTGTTAAATTCTACAAATCAAAGAAGGTACTTGCAAATTAATTTCAAAAAACTTCCTTCTGGTGAGAGTCAGAATCATCTGTTTAATGGCAATGCCTCTTACTGCCTAATTGCTTGGGTTGGACTCAAGCCTTTGCATTCAAAGATGCAGAAGCTTCTGAGAACTGTGATTTCTCCAACTAGTTTTATTGTTGGCTGTTCAAGAAAGGGACAGCTTCACTGGAGAGATGCAGTTTGCAATTTGAATCACTCCAAAGCCATTCTAAGCAGGCTTCCACTTGCTAGAAACAGAATAAAAACTCATGTGCTGTCCTCCCTAATTTCATCAAGGATCAGACAAGTTCTTCAGGGTGTGCTGAGACCCAGAAACTTCCAGTTCCACCCACATGTTGCTCATTTTGCTGTTTAGGCTCCTTTTCACACCTCACCTAGTTCCTCAAATTAATTTAAATCCAATTTCTCATTAATTGGGTGATTAGCCAACATTCACTGTAGTCCTTCTTTGGATCTCTGGGATTTTCACCCAGTGCAAGGAAACTTATCATTTCTGTCATTCCAGATTGTATAAATATTTGTGAATGAGAATTCAAATCCCAGATGTCCAATACAGTGCATAATGTGCAAAATACATCAAGCCAGACTCATAAATCTCCTTCTGTGATCTCATTTTGTGATCATTAGGTGACCTGCCAGCCAGCTAGATGGTCATTCAGTGATCTTATAATTTTCTGTCTGCTCCTGAAAGACCAAATGAGGAAGAGATGAGTCTGTGTAGCAGCAGTGTGGACTCTGTTCCCAGGTCTGCCTGCCATGACCTGCCCAACCTCTCTATCACTGGAGCTGCACATTTGGTAAATTAGTTATCTGTCCCCTGTCAGGGCCTGGGGACCTTGGTTATTAAGAATTCTAAAGAGCAGAGAGTTATTCCAGGCAGTCAGTAGAAGAGCTGAAAGGGTAACTCATGGTCTCATCACCTGGCCCTCAGTGCTCTTTGTTCTGCAGTCCAGGGTGTTGTGGCAAGTGGCTCTCAGAATAACCATGTGGCATTTGCTGAGGCTCTGCAGAAGCACATTGCAGACCTACAGAAGTAATGACAGTCCTGCAAGACATGTGGCAGGTCTGTATATAAGTGTCTTCAGACTTCCAGCCTTGTGCTTTAACCTCTGGCTATTCATCATCTCAGGGCTCTATTCTGGATAAGATGAGGATTTGAATGAGTGACCTCTGGGATAAAGTGAGTGAGTTGGTACCTCTGTGGTGGCAGGTTGAGCTGGGCAGTGGGGAGGTGATTGTCTGCCTGCCCCTCTGTGCTGGGCTGGGAGGGATATTGGAGCATGAGGTGGGAGGGAGCCTGCTGTGGACAGCCACAAGGTCACCCATGGGTGGTTGATTGAAGAGGTGGTACAGAAACATGGGATGATCTTGCCAAATGAGTGAGATTATTCTTTTTCCCTGTGGAGAGATGGGCACTGAGTGAAGTGCTTCTCTGTGTTCACACTCTTACAGACAGAAATAACTTAGGACATTACATCTGTGTTTTGAAAAGCTAAATACTGCTTTGTCAGAGATAAAATCTAAGCCTTTAGCATTTCATATTGGAGCAATGCATGGCAAATAATACCAATACAGAAACATGCAGGGGATGAGGTGCTGATTGAGGTACCAAAGGCAGGTGGAAAGGTCCCTGTAAGAAGGTGAGATATGGAAGAAATGGAAATCACCTTCCCAACTAGCCCTAGAGGCTACCAGGCTTGATTGACTCAGTGGATGGATGCAGTATATGTGACATTCTTTGTGTGTGCTTGAGAAGAGAATGGCTACTCCAGGTAAAGATGCCATTTATTGAAGAACAGTCAAATGTAGATTTCCCCCTTCCTAACTCATAATTGCAGTCCCTTGCAAAGGCAAGCTGGAATCAGCTCCCCACAGGTGTGGGTAGATGATGGTATGTTTTATACATCTAAAGGCTGCATTGTGGAACTGCAATTGGGAAAAGTCTCCAGAAAAGTATCTATGTGTTAAGTGCTAAATTTGCAGCCTTTGGAAAGGCTGTTTTGAAAGAGCATATTGACAGGCTGAGTTCTAAGCACAGTTACCCTGATTATGTGGAAGTATGGTCTCCTTTGGACTGAAATGCACTGCTATTAGATGGATTTTTAGTCAGGTGTTACCTGAGTCACAAAGAATGACAACCAAAACATTAGAGCAGTTAGGTTTTCTTTTCTATTATTAGTGGCACCTTTCTCCTGAATGTTGAACAAAGTGTTCATTTGCCACTGAAAACCTGATGGATAAAAGACAGCAGAGAGCAAGGGGCTGCTGTGTCTGAAAGAATACATCCTGACAGCAGAGGAAAATGGGGTCACCAAATACCAACTAGTCATCTTTAAGGGATTCTCCTGCTACCCATATCCTCTCATTGTCTCTCTTTTGCCACCACCTGTGTCTTTAATTGTATGTTAATGCCTGCAAGGCTCAGCTCAGTTTTGCTTGAAACAGTTCCCCACTGTTTTCTTGGCTCCTCTGCAGAGCTCCTTCCACAGTTAGACATTCACACCCAAATCCTTTCCTCACACTTGCCTCTGGTGTGGTATTTACAGCATCCTGTATCACCACCATGCAGGAGGTGCTGACTGGGACACTGATCATCAGCATTTTGCTGTCATGGTCTGCAGCTTTAACCTTTTGCTGTACCCATCTGTTGTCTCTTCCTCCCCTTACACTTTGGTTCTGCTAATCCTTGTTGTGGGGATTGTCTGTCTGAGATAGCTGTTGGTACAGCCCTTAGCATACTCCAGGCTTAATCCCAAACCACAGCTTTTAATTCTTACTGTAACATAAATATATTGACAAGGTCAGGCCAGCTGGTACAAAAATTAAAGCTACCTTTTGACTGTCTTCCTCTGTGCCAGTGCCCTTCACTTCCAGAAAGAAACACTGTGTGCCCTCAGTTGCCTTCCATATATCATAGAATCATAGGATTGTCAGAGTTGGAAGGGACCTCAAAGATCATCTAGTTGCAACCCCCCTGCCTGGCAGGGACACCATCCACTAGATCAGGTTGCCCAGGGCCCCATCAAGCCTTGTCTTAAAAGCTTCCAGGGATGAGGCTTCCACAACCTCTCTGGGCAACCTGTTCCAGTGTCTAACCACCCTCATAGTGAAGAACTTCCTCCTAATATCCAACCTAAATCTCCCCTCCTCTAGCTTACACCCATTTCCCCTGGTTCTATCACTGTCTGACCTCCTAAAAAGTCCCTCCCCAGCTTTCTTGTAGGCCCTGGGTACTTCAGCTCTGTGGTCTTTTACCCACAGAATGGGTTGGGTTGGAAGGGACCTCTAAAGGTCATCTAGTCCAACCACCCCTGCAGTCAGCAGGGACACCTTCAACGAGATCAGGCTGCTCAGAGCCCTGTCCAACCTGATTGGAATGTTTTCAGGGATGGGACTTCTTTCCAGGGATGGGGCTTTGTATTTTTCTGGCACTGTATGTTGTGCAGTGATATCTCCAAGCCAGGGAGCATTGTTAAAATAGGAGTTTGTTCCTGCATGGCTCAGGAGACTCCTTGAGTACCACTTTGGGGCCCTTGTCCTAACTCTTCAGTGCCTTTGGCAAGCCCCCTGGAGATGTCATGGACAGGCAGAGCTGTGGTGATGGGTAGTCCTACTGCCACCAGTCATGAGTAGAGGATTCCTTAGCATGTGTTTTGCCTTGGGTTTTGAAGCATACTTTGCAGGCTACCATAATTTAAAGGGTTAGGTGAAATGGCTGGTGAATTAAGTACTGATAGCATTGTCTCATCTAATTCCTTTATGCTTGTTAATGAGCCTTCATCTCCTTCTGCTCACATTAGAGGGGTAAAACAGTAGTGGAAGTTGAGATACATAGAAAAGCTTTGACAAAAGCCAGTCTTCCATGAAATAGAATCTCAACTTTTGAGTTAAAAATGATCCACTAATAAATTACATTCCAAAATGTGTCTTCAACCCATCCAAGGAGTCTAATTTACAGACAACATGTCTGGGAGCCCTTCAGCTCTTCTTGTTCTGCAGCAAACCAGGGTCTCTTTCAGAAGGATGAACAAGAAATGTCTCCACTTGCAACCTTAGAGTAGAAAGCTCATCATTTTCCTCTGTTCTCTGTTCTGAGGCAGTTGTTTGCCTGTTGACAGACCAAAGCAGAGGATGCTTGGCAATACTAGAGCTTGGGAATACTCCAGCACTGTAGGTAATCTCACCAACCTTTTGATGTGTGTGGTCACTGGTGAGGACCACACATGCAAGTTTGAACCCTTAGAGAAAAGAAAGGGAGACTTTTTCTCTCCAGAGGAATATTGTAGGCAGCAGCAGTAAGTGATGATGCCAGCTGATGCCAGTCAGGATTAGGGTTTGTAGAAGAATACCCCTTAGGGGATTAATCATGCTTCTCCTCTGTGCTGGGAAGGACTCTGCCTGCCTTCCCTCCATGCCAGTGCCTGAGATGGGAGCCCTGTGCACACAGGATGGCTCTGGGGGATCCTAGCAGAGCCTCCCATGGGCAGAGGAGTCAGTTTGCAGAAAAAAAGCAGTGGGTTTGAGGACCTACAGGCAGTTCTGCTGAAGAGCAGCCTAGGACACAGCATTGCAGATGGGATGAAAGGTGGTTGTGTCCCACTTGCAGAGGAGCTTTTCTTGGGCTCTGTGTTGAGCAGAATTTCTCCCCATGGACTCTGTGATGTGTAAATGGTGGCAGTGCTCTCAAATCTCCTCCTGGTTTGGTGATTAGGTTCTTTCTCTAGAAAAGACAGGTCATGGGAATACTGCAATCCCATGATGTGTGTTGCTTACAGAAAAACAAAGAAATCAACTAAAAGAAACAAATTTCTTTATTTTTCCTGGTGATTATGGTTTCTGAAAACAGAAGGAGGAGGGACAGCAGCTTAAGCTGGAAAATTCAGCTGAAATCTCTAATGAATTAGTATTCAGTCCTGATATCAGGGATTTTTAAAACCTTCCATAGCCTACCATCTCCCCAAAACAGCCTTATGAGAAAAGCAGACCAGGAAAAAAAAGGAGCTTATAACAACAACTTAGAGGTTTTCTGAAAGGTTAATGAATTGCAATTAATTGTGAAGTGCTGGAGCAATGAACAGCAGCTTTGAATTTGGTAATGAAAACCTAAAAAAGGGGGGAAAAAAAAGAAACAGACAAGGAAAAACCCAGATGGAACAATCCTGAGCTTGCAGATGTGGCCTTTTTTCCTTTCCTCTTGGTAGGTTCAGTTTGCAAACTCAACTCAGACAATTTACAAATATAATTACAGCAGAGAATTAATTTGGGGGCTGTGCAGTGTGCTGGAAAGCAGGAAATGTTTTCATTAGGAACATGGAGGTGTTGAGACCAACAGCTCTGTGAAGGACACTGTGGGCAAGACTGTACACATGCACTGCACAAGAAAAGGGTGACTTGAACTGAGTTTGTCCCCTGATTTTGGGTTCTGTTTAGATTAAAATAGATATTGAATCAGTATTAATAAGAATGGAAGGCTCTGTTGGTTTTTTGCCTTCAGATGGTCTAGAAGAGGAATGTTCCCTGAAGATGAGCTGGCTGGTTTGAGTTGTTCCCCAGAGAGTGCAGAAACAGGACTGGGATAGTCACTGGGAGGGACTGGGATCACTTTTTCCATCTTGTCTTTCTCTTGCCAGTCCATTCCACTTCAGGAGACAGTTGTTCATTAGCATTAAGGTTGTGCCAAGAAGCTCCAACCAAAACCATTGTGAGCAAACATTAGGAGACAATTTCTAACCCAAGCAGCTCCCCAGTGTACAGGGTAGGGGATGGAGTCAGTAGAAGATGAAGTGATTTCTTCAAGACCAAAGTCAGTGGCAGAGTTAAAAACAAACCCAGAACCTCTTTCCTTCATATTTGTGTCTCTGCTCTGTCTTTCTGCCTCTTGCCTACCATGATTGCAATGTTTGAGGTGGTGGCTCACCTGAAAGTCCTTACCTGGTACCTGGAAAATGAGTGTCCAGGGATGCTGCAGAGCCCATGGTGAGTAGCCTCTGGCACCAGTGAGTCAGAACAATTCTCAGCACAGCTTCCCTGCTTCCTTTGACCCAAACCAGGAGTCTCACAGTGCTGAGGAATTCATTTCACTTCCTTTCTCATCTGCTGAAGTAATAGGGTCAGATCAGTGGGGAAAGCAAAAATTACTTGTGGGTTTCCTGACTCCCTAAGAAGGCTGCTTTCTCTATGTGATGTGGTTACTGCTCCCAAACTGATGTATTTCTTTTACAGCCATAGCTCTGAGGGCACAGAGCAGGGTTACACAAAAAAAGAGATACTTACCTAGAAAATCTAAAGCTAAAATAGCAGGGAGGAGGCATCTCAGAGATCTGTAAGCTATGGCTGGTAATGTTTGTTCATAACAGACTCATCCTGTCATCATAAAGCATCCCTTGAGCCATCTCAAAGTCTTATTTCAATATTTATTATACTGTTTAGCATATACAAGGTTAAGAAAATCAGCACCATAGCCAGATGGCTGGGGAATTGTATCATCCTGTTGCTGTCTTCCCTACTGCCAATAAATTTTGGTGGCCAAGGCAGGGCAGCAGATGTGAGGTATTGCCAACTGGGCCAGCTGTGGGAGCAAGTGCCTGAAGCTCCTCTGGTCCCTGGGGTCTGGCTGGCTGGTCTCAGTTGTATATGGAGTTACTGCTGCAAGAGGAGAGCACAACAGGGATGGGCTCAGGGAAATCAGCACTTTATCCACCCATTCAAGAGGAGAAATATTACCAGTGCCAGGAGGTTGTTAGGAAATGAATTAGATAAAGAAGAAAAGTAATATTCAATTAAATCCTGGCCTTTTTCTCTTCTAGACAATGTGACACTAAGGCTGTGCCTCACAGTTTATAGATTTGTATAGAAATGGGTGCTAATAGTTCAATTTTGTGTAATTATCATGCTAGTACCATTGAAAATGAAGAATCTGGGTAGAGGGAGGAGGAGACAATGCTTCTATAAATAGTTAATATCCAGAGGAGGCAGATGCAGTAAAATTATATTTAGAGAGTGAAATGGTAGCAAAGAACCTCTGTGATCTAATCCCAGCTCCAACCTGGAGTTTCTGTCCATCATGAGATGTCACTAAAGCTCACTGGGTTTGGGTTACTTTTAAAAAAGAATCTTTTTAGATGAAGATAATTCCTTGCTATCTCACTGGGGCTTTGTGACAATTCATGTCTGTAGAAGACTTTGAAGCAGAGGTTGTCAAGTGCTAAGTGTTATTAAGATGAGCTGAGGAGAATCTCTTATCTCAAACATCAAGTTCTTCAGGGATAGGGAAGGAGGCAGTGATCTATTATCCATAATACTGCTCTTGAGGCTAAGTTTCATCAGCCTTAGTGTGATTCAACAAAACCCTGTTTGACTGTGGACAATTGGGCAGCTCTGTTAGAAGGCATGGAATGGAAAAGCTGTGTAAAGGCAGAAATCACCTGCCACTGTCTTTGATCATCATCTACCTGTGCCTCAAATGAGAATGTAATAAATACAAACAGACTTGCAGGAGTAAGCCAAAAATAACTCCTACTGTTCTTCTGCCTGCATGAAGGCATCAGACAGTGCACAGGCAGTTGTTGTTGTTGTTGTGGAGGGTTGTGTGTCAGTTAAGAGGCACCAAGCAGCTCACTATGGGAGCCATACTCCAGTGAGGGGATCCTTCCTTGTGAAGTTTCTCAAGCACTTAAGCATCTTTGAAGAAGGCAATGAAGGGTGATGATAAACTATCACTCAGTAATGATAAGCAGCTGCTAAACCATCCCTGGGTTCAGTTAAAACAATAAAGCAAAGCATGTTTTCAAGCAAAAGCTTATTGCAGAGGAAAAGAGAGAAGTGGCTATGGGGGCAGGTGGTGGCAGGATGGGTGGAGGTGAGTTTGAAGCAGTAGCACAGATTCTCATGAAGTCACCAAGGAGGAGCAAGAGGGAGTTATTTTGTATGTAAAAATGCTCTTATCTGTCAATAAGTGTGTTACAAAGCAGCCCAGGGAGACAGTCTTAACATTCTTTCAGCAATTGGAGCTTTCTGGACATTATTTCAAGGTCACACATCATTGTGGCCTCTGTTGTCAATCAAATCAGCAGCAGCTGCCTCCCTCCTCCTCACTCTTTCTGCTTCATTCTCTCTTCTGCAGCCCTGTGCACAGGGGCAGCCTTTTTACTTACAGGATGCCTTTTACTTAAAGACTATGGTGGTTGAAAAAATAAACAAGACTCTGAATTCTTCTGATTTGCAAATCTTTTGAGTGTTGTGCTTTCCTTTTTAGAAGAGTTTCCTTTAGCCAGAAGCCTGGGGAATAGCTGCAGATTCCTCCACTAGCTGCTGTTTATTTGTTTGCCTTGTGGATCTGCAGCACCTTTCTGTGAGACCTGACACTTGGATGAATATTGATGGGGAAATAATGAGTGCCCATTGCTCCAGTGCAACTTGTATTATCCCTTGGAACCAATACCTCCCATTACTTAAGAAAAATAAACTAATAAAATCTAGAATATCCATTTGCAAGGTGACCTATAAATTGTACCATAAATTCTTATCTTAAATAATGGTGTACTTCAAAGAAGGAGTGTGCTGATTAGAATAGAGTATTTGTACTCCCTGAAGGACATCTTTCAACCAGCTTTCATTAATAATTAATCCTGACATACTGGTTCTGGAAGGTTAACAAGAACATAACAAGTAAAATAGTCCCAGAGTTACAAGCTTTGGGTGAACATGGCATGATATCTTGGCATCTTTTGCTGCTTTTATCTGCTGTGGCCAGTGCTTGGGATGGGTATGAATAATGGCCAAGAGTTTCTTGTCCTTTCCTGCTGAGTGTCTCTCTCTTCCCAAAGACATTTTTCTGTGTCACTAATGATGGATTCATCTATGTGTTCACTGGTGAATCTCTGCTTTACATATAGGAATATCTAGAGAGGGAATATATCTGGGAAATACTAATAAGAGCATTTTTATTTGAGTTTTTACCTTTAAAGGTTTCATCTCATTTCAGAACCATCCATCTTGGTGAGAGATGGCATTTCCTACCAGCACTGTATTTCAGGCTTGTCCTAATTGCATGTGTCAGGTTTTGCTGTGCAGCCTGTGAGCCCCTCCATGCTCCCTAAATAATCCTTTCAGGATAGCTAGGATGCTCCATGTTATTGATGCATTGGTTTTTCAATAGGCACTTTGGAAATTTCAGCATACTAGAAGGTAAAACTGCATACTCTAGAAGCTCTTAAAAGTCAGATTTTGCCAACCCCAGACTTGTCAAAGGCAAGTATATAAGGCTAATGAGGGAAGAGTAATGGTATCTTGAATCTCACAGTGCTTTATATTAATTACTTGCAAATGCTGACTGCTGGCAACTGTTCCACAGGCAAAGCATAATGGACTTGAGAGGCCAAACTTGCATTCTTGCAATGTAGCAGTTTTTCTTTGTTTTGAATGCAGGCAAAATAATTGCAGAGGACATCTAAGTGTCTTTGCCCACTCAGGGTGCTCTGGGAAGTCTGCAGGAAGAGCAGCCTTCATCTGAGGGCAAGAAAGGAGGAGCAGGGGAGGCATAACAGTTCCTCTGCAAGTGTCCTTTGGTGGTCTAGAAAACTAGCAATGGGCTGCTTGCAGCTGGAGAAGTGCCTGGTTCTGTGTGAGGTCAAAGGCTTTGTTTTCTCCTAGTCCTCACCTCCCAGGGGATGTTTTTGAGACCTGTGTGAGGACATAACACCACCAGAGCAGGCATCTCTCTCCTTGGGTGCCTGCCAGTCATTAACACCTAGGGCTGCACATTTTGGAAGTGTGAATTCCTCTGTCAGTGCAAGCACTGCATTCCTGGGAGAATTGCAGTGTTTGAAATCCTGAGCTGCCAGAGTTCAGCTGAAAGAGAAGAAGATAGACTGATGTTTTTTGTCAGGTGGACAGGCTAAGGAAAACCAGGTCCAGCTGTTACAGTACAGGCTTGCTATTTTGAGACTTAAAACTGAACTTTCTTGCTTATTTTCATGCAACAACTTAAAATAGTTCCAATGGGTAAAACAAATACAGTCCATGATTCACATGTTTTGGAGGGGTGAGAGGATTCCTGTTAAGAACATCTTTATTTCATGAAAATTAAAGCCTGTGTTACACTTAAAACACAAGATCATACAAATGATCCATTATCAAATCTAAAAAAACCCCAATAGACAAATGCTTTTGGTTTTATAGTGATAATAAAGTGATTGTGTTCTATGTAAATGCAACCTCCCTAATGTGTTCTGCACACTTAACATTAGCTCTTACCACATCTTCAGATGAACTCTGCAGAGATGCAGGATATGGAAGGAGAAGGTTCTGTAACCCAACCCTTCTGCTGGCAGTGAATTTGTCTCCATTTACCAGCATAGTCATAGTTGATACTCACACAAAACATATTCATTCAAAAACCAGAGCAGACAAATAGAGTTGAAATTCTAGACTTCACCTACTCAGAATCTATTGTCTAGCTTTTTCAGAGGCAAAAGATGTATTGCAGACAGGGAAGCATTGCTTATCTGGTCTAATAGACTAAAAAATGTTGGGAGACAAGGTGGGGAAAGACATGTCTAGCACAGGGAGTCTGTGAGAGCAACAGTTTGGCTTCATTTGCCTTCTTTTTGCAAGGTAGTTTCCAAGTTTTCATCAGTCTTCATTAAACTGAGGTGGTTTATCTTGCTTGGTACTTTTGCCTGCTTTTATTTTGCCTTACTACTTCCTTTTACCCTGAAATGTTCTTTCTCTTTCCTAGATCAACAGAGTGAATATGCAGAAATGCAAGGAGAAGGTGGCACATTAGAACATGTTTCTTTTGCCTTCCTGACTTTTTCTCAGTTCAGAATGTGTTGATGTTTTGTCTACAGAGACATGTTTGCATGGGGTTTTTTTGCATATGAAGCTTCAGGAGGGGTTGGGATTAGTTACTAACATGTCTCACTGTGGTTTGGGAATGCCAACAGTGGGAGGCTGAGGTGGTCACCGTGTTGGGCTATCAGCTGCAGTGTCCCTGGCACAGCTCAGTGAAAGGTTTTGACAGGAGATTTCCTTTGGCTGAAGCTGAGCTTCCTTTGACAAATGTCCTCTGCTACCAAATTGCTGCTGTGCAATGGGAGTGTTTAATAACACTGCAGCAGGATTTGGGGAAGATGTAGAGGCTTGGAGGGTGCTTGTGCAGCATTGCTCATGGCAGGCTTTCACCCAGCCAAATCACTCTGTTGACATCAGGAGAGGTGTCTGTGTTAATCAGCTGCTGCTCATCTTTAGGAACAAGCTTGACTTAGCTACAGGCTCAAGTTTCAAAGCCAGGTTTCAATCAAAATACAAACCACAATCATTTCTGTGGCCAGATCTACACCCTGTGCTGTGACAGAGTAGCTGTCTCTACCTGTGGCATGGAGCATTCATAAAAGACCTTAAAAGGATCCTGCAGACCAAGGCAAGACTGAATTGTGGTTTCTTCTGAGCATAGGCAAAAGATGGATCAAGACAGTCTTGTGCTTTTCACTGTGCCCTAGGTACCCAAACCATCAGCCTGAAACAAGCTGGGTGACCCCAAGCTTACCTTAAGTGTCCCCATAAATAACAGAAGCCTATCACAATCATTATTTTTTTACATAGTGGAGAGCTATTTTTTTCTCAACAAGCACTTCAGGTTTTTCTTAGGAGTTGCTAGAAGATGTATGTAAAGTTGTTTTTGCTTGTGCTAACAGTAAATAAGCTCAGGCACAAGTTAACTTTGAAAAGATCAGAGCATTCCTAGAATCCCTCCTGTTATTTTAGCCAAAATATGCACATAAAACCAAGAGTAAATGTTCCTTCCTTTTGTGTGTAGGTAGAAACCAGGTAAGGTTTCCACATTAGGCAGCAGGGTGATGGAGAAAAGCTCATTCAAGCCAGCTAAAATGTTGTCATCCTCAATAACTTTTCTTACTCTGCATGAAGAAAATTATGTTGAAGTCTCAAAAAATTAAGCAAAATTGCAGTTGCATAATGAAGCTCAGGTTTTTATGGCTGGTGATAGAGGAGCAGGGCTTTAGAGTTTAGTAAATTCCTAGTGGTTTGGAAATGTTATGACAGAAAGAGGGCAATGCAGATACAATAACAGAAGAACTTTCCATCCTCTTGACTTCACACTTCCTATGAACAGACTGCAAGTTCTGGCACAATCTGTAACAGAAAAGATACCTAATTTTGATTTGGCCACAATCAGAAAGATTAGTGGTTCCTATTTTTGTAGATTTTGCTGGGAGAATTTGGCTAAGTTGTTCAGCAGCTAATCCCTAAGTGTTGTTCTAAATTGTCTGCACATACATGTACCTAGTTGTGACAGCCCCTTTGCTCAAGTGAGCAGCCCTGTCCAGATTCACAGTGACAGGAGGACCTTTCCCACCCAGAAAGTGTAGCTCAAAGCATTTTGATGCCTTACCCCAAGATCCTTCAGAAGTCCTGGACTCCTCTCTGCCTCTGCTACCTACCCCACCTACCTCCTACACATGCTGCAGCCTAATCCAGCCACAGAATGAAATACTGTGAGACTCATGCAGTCACTTCATCCTTTCTGGTTCAGAGTTGGGCTGGAAGCATAAATAAAGAGAAGAACAGTAATGGAACTCTTCTGAACCATAGGATGGATGCAGCTTTGATTCTGGCAAAGAGTTGTTGTCTGTGAGGTCCAATTCTCCATGTTCATTTATTTGTTTCTGTTTGCTTATGCATAATCTTTGCCAAAGTGATTTTTTTTTCCCCCTCTGTAAGACTGTTGTATGAGTGGGAGCTTCAAAGTCAACAGTACAGAAAGTCAAAGAAGACTTGGTGTATGCCATCTATAAGCAGAAACTCTCACACACAAAGGAGAAAATGAAAACAAATGAAAATGTCCTTCAAAGACATGTTTCTTCTGCTGTGTGATGCCAGGGATGAGTCCTGAGATGTATTCCCAGAGAACAGCAAGAGCTTTGATGCTGAATGGGCACAGGCAATGGTGATTTCAACACTGTGAGTGTGAAGGAAGCCAGGGACTTGGATTGTTCTGAGGTGTTTCTTTCTCTAAATTAAGGATTCATTATACTAATAAGCAAAACAGATGCATGGGGAAAGGTGTCCTGTAATGAATGGAGAAGGCTCTGTTATATATAACTTAGCAGAGCATTTGAAATGCTCTTTGGTTTTCTCTTTGTGGCTGCTCAATTGCTTAATGTTGGGCATTTTTATACCCCCAGAACAAAGAGAGCTCTTCTGTAGGACCTGGTGCCTTGGGGTTTGAGAGACATGCAGCATGACAGAAGGTTTCATATTTCTTCTGTCTTTGCCCATTCCTCTGCACACAGTTCTCAGCACAGGAGGGACATGGACCTTGTTGGAGTGAGTCCAGAGGAGGCTTCAAATGTGATCAGAGGGCTGGGACACATCTGCTGTGAGGGCAAGTTGAGAGACCTGGGCTTGTTCAGCCTGGAGAACAGCAGGCTCCAGAGAGACCTTTGTGCAGCCTTTCAATACTTAACAAGGGCCTAAAGGACAGATGGGGACAGACCTTTTAGTAGGGCCTGTTGTGACAGGGCAAGGGGTGATGGGTTTAAGTTAAAAGAGAAGGATTTAGGCTACATAGATAGAAGAAGTTTTTTACACAGAGTGTGGTGAGACACTGGCCCAGACTGCCCAGAGAGGTGGGAGATGTCTCATCCCTGGAATGACTCAAGGTCAGGTTGGACAGGGCTCTGAGCAAGCTGGTCTAGTTGCAGATGTCCCTGCTGACTGCAGGAGGGTTGGACTAGATGGTCTTTAAAGGTCCCTTCCAACCCAAACCATTCTTTGATTCTACAGCCACAACTTGGAGACTGCTCTGATTTGCACTGAGTGCCATCAGCTCCCTCTGCATCTGCCACTCCATCTCTCTCTGTTGTTCTGTGAGCTCCACAGAGGTCAGACAGAAGCTCCTATGCCCTCCCTCCAAGCAGAGGGAACAATGGATTGCCATAAAGAGAAAGAGCACAGATGGTTTCCTTCTTAACATCTCAAGAACTTTTATTTTTAGTTTAATTGGAGCTAATGACAGAAAAGTCAATTAACCTTTTGCCATGAGAAGTGTTTCCCTCAATAGCTGCACTACAGATAACATTCAGGGTAAGGAGGAAGAAGAAATCTGTTTCACCTCTTTGGAGTCAAAAACTGTGCATGTTAGTGCTGAACACAGCTGCAGTATTTTTTCCTGTGCCTAGGCCTCTGGATGGAAATTGGTGAGGGTTTTCTATTCCAAGGCACAGAGAACTCCATGCAGCCTCTCCTAAGAAGGTGATATCATCTTCAGACACATGTCACCCATCCCCAGACTGAAATACTGAAGTGCAGTGTTGTTGATAGTCATTTCTTTTTTACTTCTTTCTTTGTGCAGGTTCAAACAGTATTTACTGCTTCTCTCAAACAAGGTGCTTGTAGGAACCTCTGCTGTGTTTTCTGCAGAGCATAAAACAATATCTGCAACAAACTTCTTCAACCTCACCTGCCTGAAAGCCTGGAAACAAGTTGGCCCCAGGGCTAACAGTACAATCTCTCTCTCTGTTCCTCCCACCTGAAAATTTCTCTGTATCTCTTCTGAGTGACTGCTCCATGGCAGAGCTGCTCCAAAGGATTGCTTTTTCAGGTTAATTTTTGGCTCATGTCAGCTGGCAGCCTCATAAGAAGCAGTGCAGGTGTTCAGAGAGCAAAGACTTAACCCCCAAAAAGCAGATAACCAGACAGAGAAGAACAGAAGATGATGACACAAGATGATATAGCTTACCCAAAATGTTCAGTTACTCTGACAGTCCTTTCCTTAAACCACCTTGTCCCAAAGCCAGAGCATGCAGGACCCTCAGAGCCCTCCACTCCTGCCCCTGATGCTGTGGTGCCAAGCTCTCTCTGTCACCCATCAGAACTAAGTGATATTTAAGCACATGAGAGGGAAAAGTGGGGATGCTGTTACAACATGAATGCCAAATGTGATGAGATAGTTAAGAGCTTCATTACTTGTGAGTGGAAGGTGAAGCAGCCCTGCATGCTGCAGATAAGAACTGGTGCTAGTGCCAAGCACAACTCAGAGCTTCTGACTTGTGAAAAAGTTTTGTCTAATGGGGAAAAAAGCTGAAGCAATCAGTGCTGCAAAATGCTGACTGGAAGAATAAACATTAAAGAGAGAAAGCAGACCAGAAGGCAAAAGCAATCAGATTCCTAAAAGAGAGGAGATTCTGATTTTATCTTATGGAAATAAATGCAATAAAAGCTTTCTAACTGGGCTTGGATAGAGGTGCATTTTTTTTTGGATGCAATAGGAGAAAAATTGATGCCAGTGGTTGTTTTAATATTTTATGGTAATGCTTCAGCAAATAAATTGAAGTGTTTTTTGCTTGCAGACAGAAGGTAAATGGGGTAACT
Source organism: Galbula dea (assembly GCA_013399015.1). Lineage (NCBI taxonomy): Eukaryota > Metazoa > Chordata > Aves > Piciformes > Galbulidae > Galbula > Galbula dea. The sequence continues at coordinate 2,056,216 of VWZX01010081.1, forward strand.
GAAGCCTTTTTGCTAAATATATTCTTTCTAGTTGACAACTTCACCCTATGGTTGGGTAGCTTTTGTAAACAGTATCTAGATATCATTTAAACATCACAAGCCAAACCATCTTGGAACTTCCTGGGCTGGAAGTGTTAAGAGGTTAGGAATGCTCACCATAGCACTGGATTTGTAGCCACAAAACCCCCTAGCAGTGGTTCACAGGAAGCACAGTGCCAGCTGGATCAGGTATTCTGCATGTCCTGCAGTCAGGTTGGCACCCTGGTGATTTCAGAGCCTCCCTGAGCACGGGCATCAATCTGACCTAATGGCCACCATTCAGATCTTGTCTTGATGTTGCTAATATAAAGCCTGTAGGATAATAAAACTGTTGGGGAAACTGCAGCACCTACAGACATAGAGAGCTTTTCCTTTGAAAAGTAAGGGAGCCAGCACAATGCATTAAAGCAGTCATTTCCTTTTATCTGATAAGGGGAAAAATACCTAACCCAACTAAAAATAGTCAGGGCATTTTGCCCTATGATCTCTTTTCTGTCCTCTGGATCAATATGTCCTGAGCATACATAAAGAGCTTTCATGGGTGGGATGACCTTGCTATAGAATAGATGGATCTTTAATCAACAGAAGCATGGTAGAGTAGTGTGAGTAGAAGCTGCCACAGTTTGTAAATAACTGAATTCAATTAAAATCAAACCAAGGTAAATCAGAAAAGATTTCCTCAGATCTCACAGTCATGGAGATGTCTTAGTGCTGTGGGTAAACCTTGTTGATAATAGCAGCACCTTACCAAAACCTGGCAGTTCTTCTCTTCAGTGACTAGTAGGTTTTTGGAGAAGGGGCATAAAAATAAGCCCTCCTTCCCTAATTTACCCTTGCCAGGTGGAAACCCAGGGAGCACACAGGGATGGTAATGAAATAAGATACCTAGGGATGACTGTGAAATGACTCATCACCCTAAATACCTTTGTTATTTTAATGTGCAAGGAAGTTTTGCATGGTTTTTATCCCTAAAATTAGAATAATTGAGGACAACTCTTTCTTTTTGGAAAGTTGTTGCTCTTTCATCAATAAAGTGCTGGGCATGGTGTCCCAGCTGAGTCATCAGAAGAACACTGAGGTTTACCTGCATGATTTTGTACTTGGGTTGCATGCTAGGAGGATTGTCTTTATTTTTAAAGTTAAGAAAGAGCTATTTTATTTATTTTGAGGTTTTCTTACTAAAATGCAGGCTAGGCCCTACATGAACAGAAAGAATAACCATTGCTTTATTTCTATCCCTCTCATTTTTTCTTTCTTCTTAATTAGGAAACCATTTTCTTTAGTAACTTAATTCAAGAAGTTCACAGGAACTGTGAACTTGTCTGTTTAAGAACCACAGAGGGCAGACAGGACTGGCATCTTTATAGATGTATGCAATATGTGAGGGTACATACAGGAAAAAATCCCTTCATGCATTTCTCCTTCCTCTCTGCAAGATTGCACCAAGTTCCTGCAGCCAGCAGCAAGACAAGTAAAAAGCATTTGAAATGGGGAAAACCTGAGAGTAATAAATAGAAGAACTCTGCTGCAAGTAATGTCAGACATATTCTGTTCCAAATTACATCTGGAGTATGCCAGGGCTGCTTTGTGAGAAAATAGAACTGCTTGAAAAAAGGATAATCTACTTCACCCATTGAAACTGCACCAAAGTGTGCTACAAAAATGTCCCAAGAGTCTGCAGTTATGTTGCTACTCCAGGATTCATTCAGCACTGTGCTGAATTTTTGGGATTTCCATGCAGTTGGTGAGTGACAAACTCTTTGTGATTCTTAGTGCATGAACCAACCTGCCTGGGGAGAGAGGGACTCCTAATTAACCCAGGCTATTAGGACAGCCAAAGTCAGGCCAGTCTGAGGGGTGTTCTGTCACACTTGATGTATTGAATTTCTGCCTTGATTACTATCAACTTTTATTAAAACTTCCATTTACAATTTTCATAGCAGTTTTAAGCAAAGTTCAAGGCAGAATAGTAAGGAATTAGAATTAGGTGAAACCCTTTGTGTCCTGATTTGATTTCTGCCAACAAGAGACTTGCAAGGGAGAAGAAACAGCCATGGAAGTACAGAATGCAAATTGCTCAGCATGCAGCAAGTCCTGCCACAAGCTGGGTGTTAATTTATTTAAAGCTCATGATATTGTAATAAACTCAGGGTTTGCTTGGCTTTGTGGCAGAAATTCTGCATATATCAGGTAGCAGTAGGATATAATGTTCCAACCAGTTAGTCTGGCCTCTGCTGTTGTGGATAAAGGCCATGCTGCTTCCTCCTTCACCCTTTGAAGGCAGCAGCACAGCTTCTTGGGAGTAGGATTAAATCCTTGTAAAACTGTGTCCTGGAAGGGAAGGAAGGAAGGAAGGAAAGAAGGAGGTCCATTATGAGGATGAAACAACATCCTTTCAGTGTTGGGCATCCCATGTCTTTTCCTTCAGGTGATTCCCAAACTCAGAGGAGGAAAGGCTGAGCCATTTAGATTTTATAGCCATATAAATTATAGATAGAAATCACTTCTGGAATAGGGTGAATTACAATTGCCACGTTGAAAGCAACCATTCAAATGGCAACTGATGGTGGAATTTTAAGTGATAACTGGTAATAGTCACTAGTAATCATTTTATTTAAATTTCAGCAATGGCCAAAGACTTCAATTGAGCTCAGAGCCACTGTGGAAGTCTTTGCACAACCACCTGACAAGAGACCTCCACAGCATTTTTGAGTAGGAGCTAGGAATTGTTATTATTCTCATTTTAGAGATTCAGAGAGATGGAGCAATTTGGGAAATGGCTCCTGGGAAGTCAGAGGCACTGGCAGAGGCTGTTAGTAAGCAGTGGCAGAGCTTACCAAGCAGAGCACTGCACTGCTGTTAGTAAGCAAAGGAGAAATCCAGTGGATATTTTGCTGGCTGCAATGTAACTGTGGTGCTTTTTAAGCTGTGCCTTTTCTGCCTTTGCTTTTTGGCAATATTTGATGTTACAGTTCAACTCAGAAAAGAATTCTCTTTCAATCCTTTGGCAATTTTTTGCTCATTCTTGCAAAGTTTCTTCTGTATTAGTCCATAAACACTGTTCAAAGGCAACATTCTCTTACTTAATCTGCCTGTATTATGGCTTTTGTTCTACTGTTATCTTAGAGTTCAGTACATACATTTTGAAGTTTTCCAGCCCAAGTTCATGTAAGCAGAACTGGAGAATAATAAATGTAACCTTAAATTATGCATGGCTCAATAGTGTCTTAACCACTTTCATGTTCACCAAGTAAAACAGAGAGAAGCAATTTGAGTCTAAACAGGGGCAGCATTTTTATGTTGTGGAGGTCACATTGTACTCTTCAGATACACAGCAGCTTCAGGAAGAAGTTGAATCTTAGAGAAGCAGAAACAAACCTCTGATGAATAGTCTCTGAATATATCAGCTGATTTGTAAAATGTAAATGTTTTATGTATAACAGTGTTTTAAAGCTGATTTTGATTAATGAAATGCAATCTACTTAGTCCTTCAGCAGTCAGCCTACAAGTGTCTAACCAGCTAATTAGTCTGTTTAGGTAAAGTATTAAATCTGACATTTGTTTAAAAATAGGATAAAGGAAAACAACTCAGACCTGCTCTGGAAAGTAGATGCAGTAAGGAAAAAAAACTTCACTGGAGTGGATGACATAATTAGAAAGTACAGTAAATGTATAAAACTTTTCAAGACTTTGTAGTTCTAAACATAATGACTGGTTCAGAAATGAAGTTATTAAGTGGAAAAAAGAGAGGGGAACAAAAATTTCTTCTTTGTATTTTGCAGACCTTTGGAGACAGGGCAAAGATGTGAAAGTCAGGTGAGGTCATGAATCTTGCAGTCAGTTTAGTGGTCATTCAGGTAGACCAGTTCTGAAAGTCTAAGGAGTCTTTTCTCATTTATTGTTTTAGTTCACATCCATGCCCCAGCTGCCTGTCAATGTGATCAGTTCTAAGTGCTTGTCCTGGTTTGGGTTAGAACAGAACTAATTCTGTTCAGGGATTTTAATTTTCAGTTGAAACTCCTCTGAGAAACTGCACTTTCTGAAACTAGCAGCATGTTTCCATAGACACTGCCAGCTTCTAGCAGTGATAAGGCCTAATGTTTAGATTTACTACCAGGGATTGGTAAAGCAAAGCAAGGTCACTGCTAAATCTTGTGTCTCATGTTGGGGGGTGCAGGGTAAAGGGGGCTGCAGCTTCAGGGAGGAGCAGACAGGACAGGTGACTCCAAACTGACCAACTAAAGTATTCCATCCCATATATGTCATATTGGAACAGGTTGCCCAGAGAGGTTGTGGAGGCCTCATCCCTGGAATCTCTTAAACCAAGGCTTGATGGGACCCTGGGCAACCTGATCTAGTGGATGGTGTCCCTGCCAGGCAGAGAGGTTGGAACTAGATGATCTTTGAGGTCCCTTCCAACTCTGACAATCCTATGATCCTATATATAAACTGGGGGTCAGCTCCCCCTTGCTAGATTGCTAGATTGTTCTTGATTGCAAGATTGTTCTCCCTTGGGAGATTGTTCTCCCTTTCTGATCTTCCTTTTCTCCTGTGCTTCAGTGATCCCTAAGTTCCTGCATCCAGTAGCAGGATCCAGCCCCTGAGCCTGGCTCCCATCTGCTGCTGAGGCCTTGCTGCAGTATCAGTGGGGACGTAGTTGCCATCAAGGGGGGGCTGGGTTTGGGATTGGGCTCTGTATATATTTGTATAGATTTTATTTATCATTATTATTATTACTGAAGTAGTTCTAGTTTTATTTTGCAATCCACAAGTCTCTCTGTCTCTCCAATCCCCTCTCCCTTCCCGTGGGGGGAAGAGGGGATAACAGAGAGTGTCTGTCATTGGGTTGGTGGTTGGCCCAGCCTCGACCCTTGACAGGGCTGCAAACTATGGCATTTGTGACCTGGATTCCCTAAATGATGTGCTGGAGAAAATGCTTCCAATGAGAACTTGCTGAAAGCTTTTCCACAGATGTTATCCATGTGCTACTACTGATGTTGTTGGTCATGATATTGTCAATGGGAAGCATTAAAATGGATTTGGTGGATTTTAGTTTTGGTCTTACAATTCTGCCTAGATTTGTTTGGACTTGGCCATCCCATTAAAACAAGAAGGCTAATTCCAGATATATTCAGTTCAGGGATACAGTCAGAAGACTGAGAACTGCAGGTAATCAACACTGATGCCTAAACCAACCAAGCACTCTGGGGTTATATTGTTTGTATGCCCTAAGTAACAAAAATGATTTTGAGGCAGAAAAGTAATAACATGCCTTCACTCAGAGGATGGCCACAAAGATGATCAGAGGGCTGAAGGACCTCTTCTGTGAAGACAGGCTGAGGGAGTTTGGGTTCTTCAGCCTGGAAAAGGCTTCAGGGAGACCTTATTGCAGCTTTTCAGTGCCTAAAGGTATCCACAGGAAAGATGGGGGGAAACTTTTTACAAGGCCATGTAGTGATAGGGCAAAGGGTGATGGTTTTAAAATGAAATAAAAGGTACCTTTAGATTAGATATAAGGAAGAAGTTCTTCACTGTGTGGATGGTGAGGCACTGGAACAGGCTGCCCAGAGAGGTTGTGGATGCCCCATCCCTGGAAGTGTTCAAAACCAGGTTGGAGTGGGCTCTGAGCAACCTGGTCTAGTGGAAGCTGTCTCTGCTTATGGCAGGGGATTTTGAACTAGATGATCCTTAAAGGCCTTTCCAATCCAAACCATTCTATGCAATGCAACAACTGGAGAGCAAAGACACTTTACAAGACACTGAGATGACACATGCATAGGGGTTAGGGAAAACAGAGTGGCAGAGACAGTCTGGAGAAGACCAATGGAGGCTTATTTCAAAGAACTCTTTCATTTTCTGAATTAATACACTGATTGAACTGTTCCATTGCAATTCATGATGATGTCTTCTCAACCAGAGCTTGACATGGAGCCTGAGATTAGATGAGGCAGATACCTGCATAATGCTTTTAATATGATCATTCCCCAGCTCTCAAACAATGTTGGAGCTGTTAAAACACTTCAGAAAGATTGCATTTGATTTCATACATGTTTGGCCACTGATGATAAGTCATCATTCTACTTCACTGAGCTACTGGTCCTTGCATAATTCTTCTTCTACCTTTGTTTACTTACTGTACTGGCAGCTGCTAGGGAGAGATGGTAATTTTTACAGGGCACAATCTGGACTGATAGCAGTATTTGACTAAACCCTGATGAAGTTGTGCCTTCCTGACTGACTGAAGTCTTCTTTGGGTACAGCCTGAACAAATGTAAAAGCTCTGGTTTGTCTTTAGACTTATAAGATCATATGTCTGAGTGACAGCTCCAGTACTGTAGAAGGAAGATTCAGTCCTTCATCAGGGGTAGACCTTGTTGAGAAGTTTCTCTGATTCCAGTTCACATAATCTCAAAAATAACTTGATTTTTCATTTAAAAAAAGAATGCCAGTTTTCTTTGTTGATATTTCCTTTCTTTCAGACATATTTCAGATACATCTCTTTTCCTCTTCCTTCCCATTTCCCATTAGTCCTCACAATAACATGTGTTGATTGTTCTTTACAAGAGCCAAGATCACCCTGGCAGTACATCAGCTGTTTCCCTCAGGAAATGCATTTCTTCTTCCTGGAAGAGAGGAAGGTAGGAAAAAGATCCTCTTCTGTTTCTAAAGTAATCTAAATGACCTGCTTCAGTACCTGTGGAGGCAGTACAGCAGAACAGAGTCCAACCTGTTTTCTCTTGTTTCATACATTGCACATCTTGATAATTTAAGTGAAAAAAACCTCCTGCAAAAAACATCCCACAAAATCCCTTTATGTCTCCATTTTGGATGATCAGAAAGATCTGATCCATACACACCTTTTCATCAGGAAACTCTACTAATCCACATGTTATTAATTTCAGTGTTTCCTCAATCCTACTTAGAATGGCTTTGGTAAAGATCCTCTGGCTGTTATTCAACACACTTATCCTGCTAATATTTTCATGATTATCCCATTCTCTCTCTTTTGGATGAGAATTAGGATTTATTCTTCCACTACTCTGGAACCTTCTCACCCTTTCAAATATCCCAAGGGGATCTTTCATAATTCAGTTACTGTTCCTCCTCAGCTCTAGCTGTGAAAGCTCAGACAAAGCTGCTTAGCAAATAAGTGAGCTCACTTTAGGACAAAAAAAAAAAGAAATGCTGGATTCACCAGGCTTTTTATGCTTGACATATCAGTACAGCATGTTGCTTTACTGGGGTCTCCAATTCCTTCCCTTCCTCAGAGTGTTTGCCTCAGCAAAAGTGAGTAGTCAAGCAAACAGTGACCAGAAGCTATGGATCTTGCCCTTTGCTTTCTGTCAATACCTTTGTGAAGTCTTTTAGCATGGTTCTGTTGATTTCCTGTGAGATGCTTTTAGCACTTGCCCTGTTTAATACCCTCTGAGTGTTCAGAACACACCAGCTTTACAGCAGAAGAAGTTTAGAACTAAATCCAAGAGGGGAAACTTTGTCATCTTTCTACAGCAGAGTGGCAAATCCTTGGACCAGGACAATGCCTGGAAGCCATTAGTGGGGAGGGAAGGGAGAAAACTGCTGCTTGTATTCTGAGCTTTCTGGCACCATGGTATTATAAAACCTTTCACAGTTCACAGCATGTTAGGAGTTGGAAGGGACCTCAAAAGATCATCTAGTCCAACCCCCCTGCCAGAGCAGGATTCCCTAAGACTAGGGCAGAACAGAGCTTCCCTGACTGGGATTTGAACCCAGGTCCCAGCCGTGAGAGTGCTGAATCCTAACCCCAACAACCTACAGTGTTTAGGCACTCTTTTTATGTTCCAACAGTGAGACTGGTGCTGCCCACTGCCCATAGAAGCAGTATCCTCCTCTGCAGATGGAGAAGGAAAGAAATCCCCAAATTATCCATGGTTAAGGTCCATATGAGAACTGCCTCCCAGCCAGCACACCTCAGTGGGTGGAGAGCCCATCAGCAACGTAGGGATGAAAAAGGACTGAAAGGCCACAGTTAGTTCCTGTTGCTGGTTCATCACTGAAATGAGTAAACACATTCATCATGGGGGCACATTAATGCTTTTTGCTGTGGGACTGTTAGGCCATTTCCAAAAGTCAGAATGGTTGTACAGTCTGTTAATGTGTTACTGGAATAAAATTATGCTTCACATTGAGCGCTGGATTACGTGGAGAGCAGCCAATACTTGTAGTGCTGATGACAAGGTCTATGCCTAAGTAGTTCTCTTCCTGATTTATGAGCAATACATTATCATTCACTGAGTGACAGAGTAAGCTACTGGATTTGTTAATTGGACAGGAAAACACACTCTCATTCTCATGTTCCAGCATTTTTCATTGAAAGAGACATATCTAACATTTAATGAAATGCTTAAATAAATAGCTAGATACAGAAGTGTTGCCTGTAGACCCCTTTGCTTGTTTCAGCAGAAAGGAGCAGTGCACAGTGTTTATTAATTAGTCTGGCAAATGTAATTAAAAGATTGTAAAGTCTGTGAGGAAGTTAACCAGCCTTGTCATAAATACCAATTTGTAGGTACAGTAGGTCAGCTGGTATTAAGTAAAGAGAGAACCTGCATAGAAACTCCTTTTTAGTCTGGAGACAATATGAATAAGTTATCATAATGAAAAATACAGCTGACCTTGCAGATCCAAAGGCAGCAGATTGCAATGTTTTCACAAGTTCATGTTGTTTTTAATCTCCTAGCAACTGTATGTCATTTACATATTTTACCACATTGAACATCCTAAAGAGATTTTCTGATGGCTGTTGTCAGAGAAAAGTCATTGCAGTGTACAGTTCCTGAAAGACTGTTGTTTTTTGTAACTGTGCTTAATGTCTTTATGGGAAGCTCTGAAGCTACATAAAAGGTTTTGGTGTAGGAGTTTGATATTACAAGCACTTTCAGTTACTGTGTGGTGTTTACAAAATCAGTAGGATCAGAGTTCAACAACTGGCACAGCTTTATTAGGGGTTTTGTCCACTAGTTTAAAGCAAAGTCCTTCTCATTAATTATCTTAGGGCTTCTGCAATAGCAAGGCTTCAGTTAACACATAGGGCTCCCAGAAATGGCAGTGGGGCCATGGTCTGACACATGTAGTAGTGTCTCTGTCTGAAAGGTTAGAGGTTAAATAGGCTGGGTTTACCTCTTTAGTTTTCTTTCACACTTTTATTTGTGTAGCTAAACTTTCTTGTGCCACTAACAGTAGGAGATAGTGAACTTTCAGAAGTCTGTGCAGGAAGCTTGTTCTTTTCCATGCCAATGCCAGGAAAGTACTGGATCTAGATGCCAGCTTCTTCCAAAATACATAAGGAGAACTGAAAGTTTGTTGCTATATTGTTTGTCCCTTCTTCTCTTTCATGTAGCTGAGAAGCAGAAAGACTCCTTGCAGGGCTTGAGCTGCTGTGGTGAAATAAGGGCAGGATAGACCCTCTCTTTCTGTAAGTCTGTAGAAAATCATTTGAGCTCGTTTGAGCTTCATCATCTGAGCCCATGAAATCACAAGCACTCTGCTCAGTTAGAGGCAAATCTGACAAGAGTTGAACTCAATGGCTAAAAATCTTGATTCACCCACAGAGTGCAATGTTAGGAAATTTAAAAGCCTATCTTGCTTTTGCAGAAGTTTGTTTGATGACTGAGGGCTGCACTTCCAGAACAAAGTGAAGAGGAGAGTAAAGGTGCCAATAGCAAAGCTGGTATCAGGCTGGCATCATTTGCAGAGAGTAGGGAAACTACTCAGGGTTCCATTTCATAGGAGGAAGGGTGAGTGCTTAAGCACCACACTTTGACTTTTCACAGCATCCCACAGAATCCCTGAACCAGTAAGGTTGGAAGAGACCTTGAAGAAGATCATCAAGTCCAACTGTCAACCTATCACCACCATGCCACTAAACCATGTCCTTCAGTACCACATCTGTTTGCTTTTTAAACACCTGCAATGTGTACAGGAAAGCTCTGCTGTCCTGCTGGAAATGACCCCAGGCTGATCCACTGGCACACTCTGTCCAAAAACACTTCTTACATGATCTGTAACTTAACAGTGAGCCTAAGATGTGAGTGTTGTACCTGTCCCTGCCATTAGGAGTTGAGCTGTGGTTGCTGCAAGTCCTTCTTTGGTCCCACCAGTTTTCTATCAATGTAATCAATACTGTTCTCCTTTCTCCATTCTGTGTAATCAATGACAACATCCCAGTTGGAGCAAGCTGCACTCTGAAATTTGTGAGATGACACAGACCTCATGCAAGCTGTACAAAATTACCAATTATGGAGCTACACAATCTTTTCTAGGATGCCATAAAGTGTCATTATTTACCCTAGAAAGAGAATGCTTAAACAGATTGGTTTCTCATCAGATGCCATTGCTTAGGAACCTGAAAAATGTGGCAAAGCCTGAGTTTAAATCATCCCTATGCCTGAAACAGCATAAGAAATTAGTTTCCTGAGCTATTTTTATGTTTTTTCTAGCTTACAGCTAAATCATGTATTATAGTGAATCATTAACTACTGACTTTTATAGCTAATCCTTCCATAGCCCATTTTTAGCTCCAATGATATTTCTGAAATCCAAGCTTTTACAGACTACAACTATGCATCCCACAATGCAATTATCTGCTTTCAACATGTCTCCAAGTTTATTCTTTCTCTGGAGAAAATATAGAGAGAGGCTGACCTTTATTTATAGTGTACTTTGTACTGTACTTTGATTCCTTCTGCAGCCTCACCTTCATGGGGAGTGATTTTCTCCTCGTTTGGGAGAGATGCAGAATTCAATTCCTGCTCCATGTAAAATCCCTGTCGATTTGCTGCAGGGACCAAAATAGCCTGCATCTGCAATACCAATCACTCTGCATTCACTCCCTGTCACCAGGGAGGGGACAAATCACTTCCAACTGATTCCTGTCAGGATAAGATTGGAGGGACGTATCTGTTTGCTTGCTACATTTCAATTGAGAACAAGTCAGGCCTTTAAAGTTGAATGCAGGTTCTCCTCTAATTCCTTTGTAGGGAAATGGGGATAATCAAATCTTTTTCTTGCCAGAGACAATGTGATTTTATGCTTTGATTTATTCTGAAGCATTTGATTTGTATTTCTCCTTGTGTCCCAAAGAGTCTTGTTGGAATTGAATAAAGCAGTGGCTAACATCCCAAGGAGAGTTTGCTGCAAGGAAACCAAAGAAAGAAAGGAAACTCCACCAGAAAAAGATCCTTGATGAAACCTGGAGCTTGTAGGTGTTTTAACACATGTAGCTCTTGGTGATATTGACAAAATACAGATACAACTGAGGATGTAAATAGACAAGTATGTGGGTTTAACTCCATATGTCTATAAACTTAAAGTAGGAAGAGATGCAGGAGCCTTATTTGGGACCACGTGAGGTCCATGGCGTGTGGGAGCTCCTTGTACTGCCAGCAGAAGATGCCTGGCATGGCCAGAGGTTGAAGACTGGGTCTCTTGCTGAGATCTGTTCTTTTTTCTTTTTTTATTCCTGTTCTTTTGCCTAGCATACTGAAATGGTGGGTAAAATAAAATAGGAAAGGAGTTTGGGAGAGTGGGATTGGGATTGATGGTGCAGGTAGCACCTTCGTACCTGGATGTGAGGAGGAAGGACAGGTGATGCTCTCAGACCTCAGAGTGCTCTGTGAGCTGTTTGAGCAGCAGCAGACACTTCATATAGTAAGGACAATAATAATAAGTTCCTTTCAGAAAGAGGTTCATCCTAAAGATGGGCAATGTGCAGGTCTTGCAGCAGGACAGGGCAGCACGAGGCAGGAAGCAAAGGCTGGCAGGGCCATTGGGACTTTACAAGATACAGGTATCAGGGGGGCCAAGAGGATTTTAAGGAATCAGTTTTGGTCTGGCACATGCCAGACAAGTATTGAAATCCTGCTTAAACTTCTCTTTTGTATCTGCCTTCCAGCCAGAAGAGTAAAAGGACCAGTAAAAGTGAGCTGAAAAATACAGCTGTGTTTTGATTGCTCTCTTCTCAAGAGCTTCTCAGCATCACTCAAAACTCAGTTCCTTCTCCTCATTGTATTTAAAAATGCATCACAATATTTTATTTTTTAATGACAATGAAAAGACCCCATCATGATTCAGACAGGTACACATTATTCTTGAATGATTTTGACTGACAAATTGAGATGCTTTGGTTAAGCTTCAGCTCTATCAAGGGAAATTACTTGTTTCAGTTTTTCAAGGAAATGATGGGAAAAATCAGATTCCATGGAAACTTTCTCTGGAAACTTTACAAGTAGCTCTGCTTTCAGTTGGGTTGCTGGGTTTCATGGCTAGAGTTTGGTCAGGATTAATCTAAGTCTGTATGTAGATGGTACCTTTGTACTTCCTTCTCTGTGCCTGCATGGTAGTCAGGCAACCAAGGCATAGATGTGAATCCATCAAAAAAAAGACAGAACAAAAAGAGTATAAAGAAAGGAGAACAGTTTAACTGGGATAGCTGCTGGCTGCAGCTGATTACAGAGAATGGGAGTCTGGAGGTGGAGGCCAGGGCAGGGCAGGGTTGCTGCAACAGCTACAAGGATCCAGGTTGGGGTGGGGTGAAGGTTGAACTGTGTCTTCAGACTGGGAATGGGCTGAAGGGCACAGGAGATGGATGAGAGGTGCTGAGTTCACATCACTTGTGGTTTTGTGATGGTAAAGAGATGCCAACTCACCTCTGTGTTGCTGGCCAGATCTTGCTGGGCTAGTTCTTAAAAAGGTGGTAACTGGGCCCAGAAAACTGAGAAAGAAAAACTGGCTCAGGCCAAAGGTGAAGTTTTAATCCTTTTGAGGTGTTGAATGGAGAACTAATAAAAAAGGAGAGGTTTGAGCTTAATTGAAAGATAAGCCTCATCATAAGGCTTGTCCTACCTTGTGACAGGAAGGCAAGCAATTCATTCTCAGATGCAGATGCACCAGCATCCTGGCAAGGTTGGGAGCATTATGCAGGAGGTGCTGGGTAATGATGCTGTAAGGGAGAGAAAAGAACATTTTTTGGATTTTTCATAACTCTCCTTTCTGTTCTTTGTGGAGAGGAAAACAATTAGACCTGTAGAGCTCCACGATGAAGCACCAGGGTGGGCAGGAACATGACAACTGCCTTTTCTCACAGGGAGGTTAAAACATTGTGGGTAAAACTTGAAATAAACAGGAGATTTATTCAGAGTAGTTGGGTGCCTTTCTTCCAAACTGAAGGCATCCTTTTTAATACATGTATCCAGTTCCCTCTTCCCCTGCAGCCTCTGAGGGTGTGTGGCTGCAGGGGCGAGCACGGGGAGCGTGTTCCCACTGGCTTTGGATGCCTCACAAGTCTTTCTGTGTGTGCCTTAATAGCCTTCTGAGGGAACTGAAGTCTCATTTTGTGAGACTCTGAATTTAAATCCAGGTCACAGAGATGTTAAATAGCAAATGACACATTTACTGTGCCACCCAGCTGCCTTCTGTAATGCAGCAGGAATGCTTTCTGAGCAGGGACAGTATGCCAATATTAACTTACATACAGGTTGGTTTGTTGTGGATGCTAATGTTAAAAAATAAGGGATTAAAAAAAAGAAAAAGAGGTGCTGCTCACATTTAAATGGCTACTTATTCCCTTTGCACCTTCTCTCTTGAAGTGCTAATGCTCTTTCCTGCCTGAAGAATTCCTAAAACATCAGTTCATTTTGGTTCAGACTGTTACATTTATGTTTATTATAACCCCCAAAAATAATGCCAGTTTCCAGGTCACCAGAAATCAAGATGATGCTGTTAATATGCTATTCTAACTCCTGTGCTTAGTTAAAAACCTGAATTACCTCTTGGGTGATGGTACTGGCTGTAATACTCTCCTTTTGTGAAGGCACATACTTTATTTTTCAGGGAGGAAAGCAGTTTGTTGGAGGCTGCTGCATTATTGCAGCCTTAGGAGCAAATAATGAAGTTGGACACCTGCATTCTGTACAAAAAGGCTTTTATCAGGCAGATGGAAAATGTGCTCCAGGGCATCAAAAAGGCTCATCACAAGATAGAAAAGATAGGGATATTGGGGTATTGGCTACACAGATGTCCCTTCTGGAATAGTGTTTTGAAATACATACCCAAACAGCAACTGAAATGACTTTTGGCCAATAGATGGAGACAAAAAAGAGATTTTCTTCCTTAAACTCTCTGGTTCATTCCTACAGAGTAGGTCAGTTCACCTGCAGTCCCCTCTCTGGTAGTGAGTTTCTTCAAAGCAGCTAGGTTTCTCTCTCTGTTTTGTTGTTGTTTTTTGTTTGTTTTGTTCTGTTTTATTTTGTTTAATTTTCAATAAATATTATCAGAGGAGGTGTTTAGCTCTGCTGAGTGCTTGCTCAGACACCATAGTTTATTTTCCCTGTTCTGATGCTGTGAAACAGCTTCTCAGGTTCAGCACTTCAAGTTGGCTTTAATTTTTTTAACCTCATACCCAAGCTTGCTGACCTTGAAGTATGGCAGATGTCATCTTACTAAACATCAGGGAAGTTTCTTTACAAACCCCAGGACCCAAAGCATGTATCTCCTTCAAGACAGGGAAGCTCTCCAGCCTCTGAGTCCCACAGCTGGCCTCCAGAATGCTTTGGAGTACACCAGGGTCACCATCACCCACCTCAGTGGCATGCCCAAACCTTTTAACTTAGGGCTTAGGAGACAAACAGAAATCCAGCATGACCTGGGATGAGCTGCTAGAGCAAACAGCACCTGCCTGCAGCTTTCATCTTGTTACACACCTCAGTTTTGCTATGAATTTCACAGGTGTTTATTCCTAAATAGGCAACATCTCAGCCACTGAATCCAAGAACTTGGATTATCCCAATATTTAAGTAGAAGTTTCTTCTTTCTTATGTGTTCTGACACATTTTTAAAACACACATTTCTTCTCAAACCCTTATTAAGCTCTGACACAGTTGTCTTATAAACCTAATGTAGATAAATATGTGCTAAGGGAAGAAAAAAAACCACACAAAAGCCCCCAAACCCCAGCAGTGTTCTGCCATCTGTTGATAATGTTTTGATATACTGTAGTAAATCAGTAGGTATTTCTGCTCTGTGAATCTAAATGTAATTTTGGTTTAGGTCTGATATCCTCAAACTACAAACTACTCTGTTTAATTTATAAATTGCTTCTTGTGTATTCTGCTCATGGCTGGTGAACATAATTAACATTTTCTTGCAAAAACCCTCTACCTATAAATATCAAGGCCATGACACACATTATTAATGAAGAAAAATGATGGGGGTTGTTGGTTTGGCAAATATATAAATAGCTTTCCAAAAAATGGGTAATAAATGTTCACATCCCTTTTCTAATAGGTATAAATATGTTTATTTTATGCTTATTAGGAAGGGGTTGTGAGAATGCTGCAGCAGTGGTTAAGTATCACAGCAGGATCAAATTAATGAGACCTGGAATCACTGCTCAGTACTTAACCCCCTGTCCCATGCATCCAACTGATCTCAGTCCTGAAGGTGGTGTGTAAGATATTTGCATTAAAATCAGATGTCTAACTTAGGATCAAGGTAATCTGACATCTCTACCTTTTCACTATTATTTATTTCTCCTTGGAAAACTCCCCCTCCCCCCCAAAAATAAAACAAAACCCCAAACCAACCAACCAACTAGCCAGCTAAAAAAACCCCAACAAAATCCCCATTGCCCTTGAGATAGTGTCTGTGCTTGGTGCCATTAGAAAATAGTCTTTAAATTGAAAGGTAATCAGTTAAAAATCTGTTGGACATTTGGAATCTTTGGAATGACAGTAAAATGTAGCTCCTCAGTGTGTAAATCCTTAGCATGGATCTGTCTCATACAAGCCAGCAGAAGATGGACTCTGAGTAAGTTTGGAATTGGTTGGAAAATAAGCCAACTCACTTCAATAAAATCAAGAAAATCAGAAATACTCTGGATGAAACTGGAGCCTTTGAGTGAGTTTGTGAAGAGCTCTGGGACTGTGGTGCCAGCCACCTGTCACCACTGCTCCTCTTTTCTACCTGCTCCAGAGGTTTTGGGGTTTGGTTTAGGATTGTATTTATTTTAGGATTGTATTTATTTTAGGATTTATTTAGGATTGTATTTATTTTAGGATTGTATTTGATCCCCTTACCTATTGGAATTCCCTGGGCAGCTGAGAAGGGAAGTTCACCTCTTACTCTTCATCTTTATAATTAAACTAACACCTACAGAGACTCAATTTTGAAAACTTCTGTGCAGACAAGCAACCAAAGTTCCTCAAACACAACTGGGGCTTTAATTACCCACTGAGTATGGATCTTCCCAGGCTGTGGTGGTGCAGCAGCATGCTCTTTTGCCAGGTGAGGAGGATGAAGTGTTTCAGATGCCTGGTTCGTGCTCCTGGGGCTGAATTTTCCTCTTTACTCCTTGATAAAGGGTTCAGATAGATTTTTCTTCTTTTCTTGGCTAGATGGCAGATCCTTGAGACCTTTATTTTCTAGCATACACAAATAAGGCTTTTCTGCTATGTGAAATAGTCAGAGAGTAAAACACTTAAAAAGATGTTAAAGAATAAATAGCATTTACTCCTGGTCCAAACTCTTAGAGCAGTTCTTTTAATCACATAAAGGTGAAATTCTGCTGGAAGTTAACACAGACCTGTGGCTGAGAAAGAAGGTAATGAGCTTCAAAACAGAACCATGCTGAGTATGAAGTTGCTCATAGTTTAGACCTGAGTATATAAGGAGTTTATTTAACAATACCTTTTATTGCAAGTAAACATGATAAGCTGGGATTGAGCAGTACAAAGTTTTAGCTTGTTTTCTAATGCATCCTGCACCCAATTTT
Source organism: Galbula dea (assembly GCA_013399015.1). Lineage (NCBI taxonomy): Eukaryota > Metazoa > Chordata > Aves > Piciformes > Galbulidae > Galbula > Galbula dea. Next base: position 2,073,062 of record VWZX01010081.1, read on the forward strand.
CTGTGTGTTATCATGCCAAAATAAATCTGGCAATGAACAAGGCCAGATCAAGTGGGGATTCAATTAGGACAAGAAAATTAATTTTTACTGGGATTTAGGGTTTCTTTGAACCCACTGAAGAGAGTGTAGCCCTATATTTCACCTTGATTAAAGGAAAGGAAAAAAAAAAAGGTATACAATTACACCAAAAGTGACATTATGATTTATTGTGTCAAACCTTTCTTCCTTCTTACAGCACCACAAGGGTCAGTAACAAAACAAGTCTGCTGTAGAAGATTGAGAAAGAAACTGGTAGTATGACTAAAAGCCAGAAATGTCATTTTTAATTTTCAGTGCCCCTGCTTTTGTGGCAGGGAGCCAGACCATAACATTTCACTTGCTTTTAAAAGAATTATATACAATGGTAGTTTTTTTTTCAGAGGAGTCCTGCTGAGCACCCTGGAGAATTGGGGTCAGGGCTAGAGGTGTAGTTGGGGGGATGTTAGAAAAAATATTTGCAAACCTCTTTTTAAATGACATAGCCTGCTCTGAGGGGGTTCCCAGTGATTGATTTTTTTTTGTTCTTTTATGCAGTTTTGGTTGCATAGAAAAACTTACAGTAGCACATTTTGGCATGGCCCTGGTATGTCCTGGAAATTGTTTCTAATTCTTCCACCTTGTTGTGCAATTAGAAAGCAGAAAGAACAGCAGCCACTAGAGATGATAAATGTTGTAATTCAATATTATTTATAACTTAAGAATATAAGCAGCAGAGGAAATAAAAGGCAGACATCCAGAAGTCTAAGATATTTGCACATGCAGTGTGGGCTGTTGAATTTCATCTGGAGTGCATTGCTTAGTTGTTCTTGAGGCTATTAGTAGTGTGATTTGAATACAATCTTAGTGACACTTTACAGAGAATTACAAGAAGATGTTTGGTCATTAAATAACTGACTCACTTGGACTACTTTTATCCCCCTAGCAGTACCCCTAACAGTACCCCCCTGTTTACTCCTAACAGTAAATATGATTGTCTTTAATGGGAAGATGCTGTCTCCTGGGTGGGGAGCAGCTCATTTCTCATAGCTCTTCTAATCTTGCCAAGTGATTTATAAAGTGACATCTTTACATGGGCAGACATTGGAGTGCAACAAGCACAGAAGCAAAAGATCACTGAGATAAATAGTGATTTTTCAGCTGACTGCAGTGATCTTTGATGTGCTTGGCAAGACTTAACTAACTTTTCCAATGCTGCTGTTCCTGCAGGTTAGCTTCAGAAGCTGCAGTGCAGAAAAGACTGAAACTAGTCAAATAAACCAATTGTTCTGTAAAAACAAGCCATCAGCAAAGGGCTAGAAAATCCCATTTTGGCAAGAAAACACTCCAGCTTTGTTCTTCTAGTGTTATGATGTTCTGAAGAGCCCTCAGCAGAGCTATCAGTTTGCCTTACAAGAATGTTTATCTCGTGACCTCTATGCAGGCAGTGAAACACTAGCCATGGTTGGGGTGTGTTTTTCCACATTGGTTGCTGTGCCTTTCCTGGTCTGTTTTTTAACAGGAGGTCTTCCATTTCATCCAGAGTTAGGTGATTCAGATAAATTAAAAGAAGTGTCTCTGCAGACAGTGTTATTTCAGTTTATGTGACATATTCCACTTCACCGCAGATTGCCTGTGGTGCAAAAATCTGTTACTCATGGTAACGAGTTCCTGTGTCCAAGGCTTTCATCTGTTTTCTTCAAATTGATTTAAACCATGGTAAAAATGGTTTATGAGGTTTGCAAAGGCTTTGCACTAGTTTAGCTAGATTAATTTAAAACCATGCTAAGTCAAATAACAACTTGGGGTAGATAAAGCCCTTGTTCTTTTCCTATCTTTCTCTTTCACGTGTCCCTTGTTCTCCTAATCTCTTGTGAGTGTGTATATTACATGATACATTTTGGTATAATTTAACAACAAGAACTTTTGAGCTCTTCCCTTAGCAGCTGGGAGAGATGGCCAGGCTTTTGGAGAAAAAACCCAAAGAGTTGCAGCTCTCTGTTGTAAGTAGTACCTAAAGATCATGGAAAGTAACCACATGCCCAGGCAGCTAAATGGCTAGGAATCGTCTCAGTGCCTGACATCCCAAACACAGTACTCTAAATTTTGTTCTTGTTTTGATAACTGGGTGGAACTCAATTTAACTTCAGGAATACCACATTTGGAAATGGAAATAAGTTGGCTGCACAACTCCCACAGTCTGTGGATGGAAACCTGATAGAGAAAGTTCACATTTCTGGGGACGTTTACACATATGTTTTATCAAGTCTTAAGCACAAAAAGGACATGAGCCTGCTGGAGTGGGTCCAGAGGAGGCCACAAAAGTTATTAGAGAGCTGGTACTCTGGGGACAGGCTTAGAGAGTTGGGGTTGTTCAGCCTGGAGAAAAGAAGGCTCCAGAAAGACCTTAATGCAGCCTCTCACTACTTAAAGGGGCCTATAAGAAAGATGGAGACAGACTTTTTAGCAGGGCCTGTTGAGGTGGGACAAGGGGTAGTGGTTTTAAACTAGAAGAGTGGAGATTTAGACTGTATATGTCAGGAAGGAAGTTTTTATGATGAGAATGGTGAAGCACTGGCCCAGGTTGCCCAGAGAGGTGGTAGATGCCCCATCCCTGGCACCATTCCTAGTCAGGTTGTTTGCAGCTCTGACCAACCTCATCCAGCTGAAGAAGTCCCTGCTCCTCTCAGGGAGCATTAAACTAGATGACTTTTAAAGATCCCTTCCAACCCAAACCAGTCTATGATTCTGGGCTATCACATACATTTGATATACCACATTTATTTCATCTGTGGTCTGAAGAGAGCTGATCACACTGTGCTCTGCTCAGAGAGATTTTCATTTAGCTCAGCCAGACATACCAATGGTGGGGTCTGCCCCTCAGCAGCATGCAACTCCAGCCTACAATGCTGCCTTCATGCCCACCACCTGCATTCCCATTGAAGAGGATACCACGAGGTGCTTCATGGGGTTGAGTACACAGTGTGTGAGAATGGTGGAGTGAAAGCAAGCAGTAGCATGGATTATGGAGGGAAGGTGTGAGAAAATTGTTGTGGAAGGCTGAGTGTGTAAGATTGGTGATCCTGCATTACATTAATTGTGTGGTACAAGTGAGTGGGGTGGATTTGCATCCCTGGTTTATCATCCCTGTCTTCTTCCAAGCTTCTAAAACCAGACTGTGATGTCTCTAGCAGAAATGAATTCAGTGGTATACAAACTCTTCAGGTTAATACTGAGGAAAAAGAGGTTTAGAAAGATTCAGTGCAAAGAGTAGACTTTTCCAGAGAAAAAAAACAAAACAAACTTTCCCAAACTTCTGAAGTAGTGATGCAACTCCAGGCTGTCCTAGTGGGATTCAATATGAGACTAACTTAAATGTCAGTATCTACATGCAGCCAACGTGCCTCATCCTCTGTGCCAGTGGAGACCAGATCAATAAATCCAATGAACCCTGGGGAGTGGCTGGGCTCTGGCTCCCCATCCTGTTGCTCTGCAAATGCCTCTGCCTGCAAGCTCTGTATCTCCAGTGGTGACAGGGGTTTAGGCACCTAGCTCATACACAAGCATATGCATACTGCCATGGAAATTTAATTTCTCTTGTCCTGTGGCTTTCTTGCCATGCCCTCAGACAGTCATGCTATTTTTGAGCTTGGAAACTTTTAACTCCATCTTAATGAAGAGCTAGGAGAAGGTCCCATATAAATAATTTAATAACACATCTGAATGAAATGGCTGCTCTCTAACTAGTAGAAATAGCAGAAGTGATTAAATTAAATTCAATATACACATTAACCACTGAACTACATAGCCATAAAAGAGAGAAAGAGTGTGGTCTAAAGAGTTGTCTCTTTTTCCTCCCACAGCTTTATAATTATATCTTCAGGGAAATGCCACAGCTCAGCATTTAACGATCTGCCATCAGAGACATTTATGTGGAGGTTTCACAGGAAGGAGGGAGTTGACAGACTCTTTTGTACCAACCCCCCCCCCCCCCCCCCCCCCCCCCCCCCCCCTNAGGAGCATTGATCTATATATTTCCATACCATCTGAAGTTAATAACTCTTTAAGTTTTTCCCCCAAGAAAATAACACAACAAGGTCATGATCTCTCAGGAAATATTTGGAAAATAGAACATCAATCTTGGACAGTGCCAATCTGTCACTGCCCTACAGCAAATTTGTGGTGTTTGAAAGAGCACAGCTGGTCAATTCAGTGACTCTTGAGTGTTTTCTATGAGGGATGGCTCTGGCAAAACCCAGCCCCTTTGCAATGCTAAACCATGGGGTATACTGGAAAAAGGGGAGACATTTGCAATGGAGGAAGCAGTGGAATGGAGTATTAACAGATGGCACAGAGTAAACAAGTGGAAAACAATAGCAAAATGCTTTTCCTAGTGCCAGACTGTAAATCAAATATCCTTTGTAGATGTAGCTGGTACATATATGCAGATGCTACTGTAACTTTGGAGGTGAAAACTAAATGGTTGAAAGGTGATCCATTAAGCACTCAGCATGAGTAACTTCCAACTTAAATACAATGTAATTTCCCAAATGGAGAAGAGAAAGCTCAGGTTGTGACTGTCAGGTGTTTCATAGACATTTCAAAACATGGCTTGCATCCCTGCTCATCTCTTTGAGCAGATTAGATTCTCCAAACAGATTCTGAGATACAGGAAAAGATCAAGTACCCTTAAGAGGAAAAAGACAAACTTAAACAGATCTATGAGTGCATTTATTTGACTGACTGAAACATTCAATAAGACTTGAAGAAGTCTCTTTAATTAAGTTACATGCCCTCCTAATCTAGTGAGACAGGGATTTCCAGGATGATACTGTCAGAAATTTAAGTGAGGTGATAACAACATCTACTGCTTTGTCATTTACACTGACAGTTTATCACTTGCATTGGTCCCAGCATAGGTGGTCAAACAGATAAATCACAGTCATGTCTACTTAAAGCAAAAAATCAAAATACTGTATGTTAATACTTTTTATCCATTTTTAGACTGGTAGCTCCTACCAACCTCTTCCATGGACTTGAACCTTGCAGAGTAGTTCAGCTGTATGTGTAAGAGTGACAATAATGCTTTTTTCTTTTGGACAACCTGTGCTGCAGCCTGTGAACAGGAGAGCCCATCATCACTGCTGGGATTTTGCAAAGCAAGAAGGAACCAAAAAAGCTGGTTTAATTTCAAGCTCCATTAGACACAGGATTTGCCAAATGGAAAAAGACCAAATTGGTTGGAAATCTTGCCCTGGGACCTCTATGTTAGTATTAAAAATCAGAAAGAGTAGGTAGTAATAAACAGAAATCACATAATATATTATCTGAATCACTTGCTTTGAAATCACTTTGAGTCTTTTAATGTTTTGGGCTTTTTTTTTTCTCTCATGGAAAAGTAAAGTAATTACTCTGGGACTATTGATTACAGAACTATAGTATCAGCCTGGGCTCTCCAGTACTAGGTCTTGAGATCAGTATTTTAATGACTTAAAGATAATTAGACAGTGTGTGTATCTATATATATATATATAAACTTTCTTTCCTTTCCTTTCCTTTATCAGTCTTTTCAAATGTTGCAAATGCATGCCTAGCACTGTATGATGTGAACACTGTAATTAGAGGAAGAAAACTGTATAATTATTAAAGAGTGAAGCTGATTTTAATCCAATCTATTATTTTTACCAGGATGATTAGTTTGAGTGGCAAGATTTATTCCTCACTCTGCATACTGAAGTGCTTGTTTTCATGTAGATCTTTTCCCCCAGGAAAGCTATATGTTCAAGTCTCCTCAGATGCACTGCCATTGCCATTTTGATATGTTATTCTTCCTGCAACTGCTGCATGATCACAGCTGCTGGGATTGGTGGGCTCCTGCCCATGGATTGAGAGCCAAGTCCTGTTGAGTAGGTTGTGTGATGTATTTTATGATTTCACATTTATGTTTAAATGCTGAAGTCATACTCAGGTTTTTAGGTCAGAAGAATCATAGAATTGTAGAACAGTTTGGGATGGAATGGACCAGTAAAGCTCATCTAGACCAACCCCTTTGAAGTGAGTAGGGACATCTTCACATAGATCAGGTTGCTCTGAGCCCTGTCTAACCAGACATCTGCCACTCCTAGGGGTAATGTGGGCCAGTGCTTCACCAGCCTCATTGTAAAAAAATTCTTTCTCATATATCTAGTCTAAATCTCCCTCTTTTGGTTTAAAAGCATCACCCCTTGTCCTGTCACAACAGACCCTGATAAGAAGTCTGTCCCCATCTTTCTTGTAGGCTCCTTTAAGGACTGGAAGGCTGCACTAAGTTCTCCCTGAGGTTTTCCTTCTTCAGGCTGAACAACCCCAACACTCTCAGCCTGTCCTCACAGCAGAGTTATTCCAAGCCTGTGTTCATTTTGGTGGCCTCTTCTGGACCTACTCCAACAAGAAAAGTCCCCAGAGTACCTTAAGGTGCCATCCAGGAAAATGTGGTCCACAGAAAGTCATCTGCTTGTTTTGTGTCCAGCTCAAGTCTTTTTAGCAGAAGTTCAGTTAATTAATATGAGAAATACCTTAATGACTATAAGAGGAAGTGGGTTGGGCTGTTTCTGCTCTGCTGTATTGACTTGATTCAGCAGCCAGAGTGATTGGTTCCCTCCTCTGCTGTAACATCAGAGAACCTGTCAGAGAGGAAGAGTCCTTCATAGAGTCACAGAGGCCAAGTATCCATCATAGAGTAACAGTTGATGAGGGAAGGCTGCTGGATATAGTCTACCTAGATTTTTGTAAGGCCTCTGACATGGTTCCACATGGCATCCTTGTCTGTAAATTGGAGAGGCACAGATTTGAAGGGTGAACCACTAGATGGATAAGTAGTTGGCTGAATGGAAGTGGCCAGAGAGTTATGGTCAATGGCTCTGTGTCTAGGTGGAGAGCAGTGGTGAGTGGTGTCTCTCAGGTCTCTGTTTTGGGACCACTGCTCTTCAACTTCTTTATTAGTGACATAGACAGTGGGATTGAGTGCACCCTCAGCAGGTTTGCAGATGACATGAAGCTGAGTGGTGCAGTTGACACACCAGGAGGACAGGATGCCATTCAGAGGGACTTGGACAAACATGAAAAGTGAGCCCATGAGAACAGTATGAGATTCAACAAGTCTAAGTGTAAGGTCCTGCACTTGGGTCAGGGTAATCTTAGGCATGAATACAGTCTAGGAGATGAAATCACTAAGAGCAGCCCTGCAGAGAAGGACTTGAGGATCATGGTAGTTGAAGAGCTGGATATTAGCTATCAGTGGCACTTGCAGCCCAGAAAGCCAAGTGTATCCTGGGCTGCATAAGGAGAGGAATGACCAACAAGTCAGGGGAGGTGATGCTGCCTCTCTACTCTGCCCTTGTGAAACCCCACCTGGAGTGCTGCATCCACTTCTGGGGTCCTCAGCATAAGAAAGACATAGACCTCTTAGAACAGTCCAGAGGAGGGTCATGAAGATGATCAGAGGGATGGAATATCCCCCCAATGAGGACAGGCTGAGAGTTGGGATTGTTCAGCCTGCAGAAGAGAAGGCTTCAGGGGGACCTTTATAGCAGCCTTCCAATACCTAAAGGGCAGCTATAAAAGGGGGGAGAGAAGCTCTTTGCCTGAGTAGGAAGCTATAGGACAAGGAGGAACAGCTTCAAACTGAAGGAGGGAAGATTTAGATTGGATGTTAGGAAGAAATTCTTTACCCAGAGGGTGGTGAGACCCCAGAGAGGTTGTGGGTGCCTCATCCCTGGCTGTGTTCAAGGCCAGGCCGGAATGTGACCCTGGGCAACCTGGTCTAGTGTGTGGTATCCCTGCCCATAGCAGGGGGTTTGGAGCTAGATGATCTTTAAGGTCCCTTCCAACCCTGGGCCATTCTGTGAACCTATGAATCTATTGATAGGAAGGTTTTCAACCCAGCCCTGCAATTTGGGTTGATAGTCATTAGCTGTGCACTTAGGCCCTGGCATGTCGTTTGTAGGCCTGCCAAGGCCGGCAGTAGCTGTTGGGCATCTGAACCGTTTGTACAGCTCTATTCTCCAGTTTGAAAACTCTCCCCTGGAGAGCTGTTAGCAGAGTTGCCAGCAGAAGGTAGTGTGAGATGTTAAAACACTGAAAATATTTGGAAAATGGCAACCATCAAATAGGTGATAGCAACATGGGAGCTCAAGTCGAGTCCCCGACACAGAGAGGGGGCTCGGGTGGAGGGGCTGCCACAGATAAGGCAGGAGAGAAGGGCAGGAGAATTAGATGGATTTGTTGGAACTGTCTTAAGTCAAATCAGATTTAAAATGGATATACATTTGTGTGCTTGTTTGTTAGAAAAAGATGGAATTGGTTCTCAAAGGCACCCCGGGGGCTGTGCCGCCCAGGCAGGGTGTTGATATGCAGTGCCAGCAGCAGGCTTCTGCATCCCCGCGTGCTGGGGACTGAATGTCAGCTCATTTAATCTTTGTCAGCACGGTCCTCCCTCACTTTATCCACTGAAAAGAAAGTTTAAAAGGGTGCATTTAAAGAAATGTTTTCAAGATTTGCTCAGGGGAGTGTACTTGTCAGTATCTCTTGGCTTGTGCTTAACCCGTTCCTTTCTAGGCAAGTGATTTCAGAGTTGCCTCCGGTGCCAGAGCTGGAGTCTTTAGTTCTTATTGAAGCTTGTAATACAGTGGTTGCTCTCTAACTCAGGAGTGAAATAGCTGTGTGTGTGCTGGGCACTGTTTAAAAAGTCATGATTTACCAGGAGGTAGGAAATCCTAGGGCTTGCTGTAGTTGGAGCCAGACCCATCTTTGTCTGTTACTCACATTTTGAATATATATATATGTATGCCCATCCATCCATCCATCCATCTATCTATCCATCCATCCATCTCTTGCTCTCTTTCTATTCATCTCTATATTTATCTATCTATCTATTGATCTGTCTCTCTATCTCTACATGTATATCAAGGTTGGTAAGGAAGGAAATTGATATTTTCTCATAAAAAGGACTTTAAAATAAGTATTTTCACATCTGACTTTAGCATGAAACAACTGATTCTTGACACTTTAGTGCTACATTTTTTAAGCTCTGATTGGCCGTTTTGAGAATGCGCTGAGTATCTCGGTGCATTTGTGTTTGGATGGTCTTTGTCACTCTGGGAGGACAGGAGACATTTACAGCCAGGAAGGAGCAACTCCTATAGTCTTTTCCTACAGAAACCTCCTCTCCTGTACCAGAGATTTCTGCTTCCCAGGGAACGGAAGAAGGCACACACTGCTCGGCTTTATTGCAAGGCACAGCACCAGCTGAAGAAATGGATCCACTGATTCAGGACAAGTAAGCAAATTCAGCTGGCTGATGAAAGGAAGCCTAGACAACAGTGTTCAAACACTCTTTCCCATTTCCTCCCTCCCTCCCCCCCCAGATGTCTGGTTTCTGTTTTAAAACATAATAACATTTCATTAAGGAGCCATAGCAACCCTTCACTAATTTGTGAAGAGTACATCGTGAGCTACATTCTGTACTTATCAACATTTGAGCACTTTAGATCTTGTTTCATCTCATTAGTGGATGTTTATGGGACCTGAGGGTTTCAGCACTCTCTGACTCATTAGTCAGCCTGTGGTGGCTGGTGCAGGTTATATACTACAAGAGATGATTTCCTCAGCCTTTAAATGCTCACACAACCTTCAACAGAAGTCCAGTCAGAAATGTTTTCTCACATGAAACAGTCAGTCAGAAAGGAATGTGCAAAGGTGTGTTGTTTCTGCTTTAAAAACCACCACTCAGTAGAACCCTGTGTATATCTAAGTCATATTGTGCTCAGTCAGAGACAGCTGTGCCACCAAAGAGATGTAATTTCAAAAGGGTGGATATTTAAGTTGCTGACTCTGGAAATTTTAGCCATGGTATCTGTAGTTAACAGCAAATCAGAAGAACGTGCTGTGTTGGAAGTGGCTTGGTGTTAACATCAGGAAGTGTAGGAATCCTGTTTTCCCAATCATTGACTGAACTGAAGCCTTTTATTTTTCCCCCCCCAAACACTGCAGTTAATGTAGGTTCATGCATGGTCTAATTTGTATGAAAATAGATGTTCTTCTTCCTCTGCTAAATTTATTAAGCTGTGCACCACTTAGTAAACTGTCAGTAGCATCTGTTGGAGAAAGGCAAATAAAATACTGATGCAGGAGGAGGTAGTTTGTCCAGATTACTGGCATGTAGTTTCACATGCTGTGAAAAAAATTCCCTGGATGCATAATTTAATAGGAAATAATCCACCAATCTGCTGCTGGTAGTTTTGTTTCTAATATTGCTTTTCTTCCCCATCATGATGTAGAGTTTTCTCTGAAATGCACTAACAAATAGGAAAAACAAATACAAGTGTGAATTAACAGTGTGATGTAAATGATGGAGCAGTAAATGGCATCTTAAATTTGTTTACAATATGCTGCAAGTCAAAGCATAGGAAACTGCTTTATTAATAAGCAGTTGATAGTCATGTTAATTAGGAAATCACAGAAAAAGATGTGCCACTTGCCTGATAATTGCCTTATTAACACTGCATAGACTGTATCCATTTTTCAAGGATTAATGTGGAAGTCAGATTCACGTGTTGTGCTTTTGCAAAGATAGGAGGGATCCACTTCATTATAGGTGGAGCTCTGGTACTGTAATTGGGAGAAGATAACTGGTAAGGTCCTTAAAAATCTCTGCCAAAATAGAAATGCAATGAAGATCAATAGCAGATCTTATCTGAATAAATATTTCTGGATTTTACAGTTGCTACATGGCAAACTGTGCTTATGGAATAATAACTTTGCAAATTGGAAATCTCTAGCCTCACTCATCAAGTTTACCTCCAGCAGCATTGCATCAGTTTGCTGCTGATCTTTTATGCATGAGTTGCTGTGCACATTGTGGTTTGGATGGGAAATGAAAAACTGAGGCCTCATTGAGGGAACTTAGATTTGAAAGTTAAAAAAAAAAAACCCCAAAAACCAAGGCAATATTTTGTTTCAAAAGGCTGAAGTAGAGCTAGAAGCAGCACCAGTGCTTTTCTTTCATGCCAACGACCTAGCCAAACAGTTTGTAGAACAACAAGCTATTAAGTGCCAGCACATCATCCTCTGAGAGCCTTGTGCTGCTGAAGTTGTCAGAGGACACAGGAGCTCAGCCACAAAACCCACCGATGTGAGGCAGAAGCTGTCAGGGATGCTGCAGGAGGACGTGCTGCAGCTCCAGCATTGGGATAGGGCACTGGGACAGCACCGGCACTCCTTCACCTGCAGCTTTCCCCTGGCTTATCTGAACCTGAAGTAATTCCTGGGTGCTGGATGCTTTACCAGAGGGTGAGATCACTGCACTTAGGCCATGTTACACTGTTTTCAGCAATTAGTTCAAGATGATGCTGGTAGTTGTGATGTGAGGACCCTTCTAACTGAAAGCAGACCAACTCAGTACCTGTGTGCCCACTGGAGTGGCTGTACTTAAGAACCAGACAACACTTGAGAACCTCTTCAGGCTTGTTCCATTTTATCCATATTTCTTGATTCACTTCTTCAGCTGCAGAAGTTCCTGTACTTACATGAAAGGTAGAAGCTGTGTTCATAGAGCTGTTTGCTAGCACAGCTTTCCAAGCTTAGTTTTCTTTTAATGCTACTTGAAGCAAAGAGGTTGCTTTTCTGCTGTGCACAACTGATGCCTCTATAGCAGGATGGCAGCATCTGCACATAACTGGGCTTGTGCTGGTGCTGTACCCTTGTAGGGTTATGCAGGTGGTGAGCTTCAGAATAGTTTTAGAGATCTGTGAGGAAGCTTCTCAGATGGAAGCTGAAGGCTGGAGTCCTCTAGCAGGATTTGGGGAAAATGTGCTTTTTTCACAGTCAAGATGTAAGCTTGATAGGAGCAATTGCAGCTCTGCCTGGAAGCAAAGCATCCTCTTCCTGTGGTAGGCTTGCAGCTCAGTGGGGGCTCATGAGGCAAATAAGTCCAAGAAATAATGAGGGAAGGAGCTGACAGGTTAGGAAAGATTTTGGGCACTGCTTTTATCCTTAGACTTTTGCCCTGGGTTTCCACAGATTGCCCTGTACCATTTTCTTCCAGAATAGGACAGTTCTGTCACTCTGACTTCATGCTCTGACATGTGTCTTGTTTAGGTCATCAGCCTTTAAAGACCATCTGTACTGGCTTCCTTCTCTCTTCCAAATCACTCCTATCTTCCTCACCATACTTTTCTTGTGTTGCTCTTCTAGCTGTGTTCCTGGTGTGTAGCCTCTGAAGTTCAGGATGTGTCTGCTTGTCAGGGACCAAAGACATGTTGTCTGGAGATGCCTGGTTGATTGCAGCAGGAATGTGCAGGATATGCTCCAGATCTGTTGTGCTGGTGTCTGATGGGAGGACAGGGGCCATCCTGAGGTGTCCAGATGGGAGAAGTCCATGGGCTGTGCTTGGCCATGCTGGTAGCCAGCACTGTCCCCTCTCCACAGAGAATCCTGCTGTTGGACTTCTACTAGGAAAAATTCATAATTCCTTCAAAACTACTAATAAAATATATTTTTGTAGGTAAATGGGTCACAGATTTCCACAGTGAAAGCATGACTTCTGAGCTAAAATCAAATTTAAATGTGTTTTTGCAAAGTTTGACTTCTTCTGAAACATTTATCCTTGGCTGTGGTCCATCCAATGCAGCATCCTGGCCTTGGCCTCAGGTTTGATTAAGTGGATTTCTTGTATTGTCTTTATTATGTAGTGAAACATCTGGGCCACAGCTCAGCAGACACCAAAGTGTTTTGTTCAAGTCAGAGACAAGTCCAAATGTATTGCTGAGCTATCACAAAGTTCTTTGGTGGACTGGAAAATGAAGGACTTGCTGCAGGGCTCTGATTCACTGCTCCACTGTGATTCAGTTGAAATGACTGGAGTCACAGAGATGTCAGACTGGGGTGGCATGGTGCTGAAACTGGTCCCTTGCCTTGCACTTAGAAACACAGGCTCTGCATTTGCCAGTAGCTTTATCTTTTTACCACATCAATGCTGAGCAAAGGGAATGGGCACAGATCTCATTTCCTGTTGTTATCAATAACAGTGGCAGTTCATAACTCCCTGGTGAGTTCAATAATATTTTTGTTCACCTTTTTTTTTTTACTTTTCTATAAATGAACAAAAACAACTAACACCAAGCATGTGGGAATTGAGAGCATCCTGATGCTCACCACATGCAAAATTTATACAATGATTGTTGTGGCAAAACCAAGTGAATATTCCAATTTAAATCCACTTTTTATTTTGGTCCAGCTCACCTACATGACAAAAAATACTCCTCCTAGCTATGAGATAGATGGCAGTTTTTATAAAGATATGAGAAAACCCAGTAATTGTTCCAGTCAAGAATGGCATTTGTCATATCCCATTTACTGAACTCAATCTCTTTGCAGGTTCCAAGTGTTGTTGGTGAAGCCCTTGATGCCTGACACATTGATTTGTCTGTGTAAATAGCAGAAATGCCTATCATTTACCAAAGAGCAAAGTTTCCCAGCAGGTGTCTAAGCTGGAGCTCCTTCTGAGCCACATGGTGACAGTTTCTTTAGCTGCAGCCCAGAGGGTGAATGGAGAGGGATAGAGGAGGCTTCATTTTAGCCTCATCCTGCCATGTCCATTCCAGGAACTGGGAACTGTTACCAGGTTCCCATGCTTAAGAAAAGCCTTTTAGATTACAGCTGCTTCTTTCAACATCAAGTCCTGTAGTCTCTTACTTATGGAGAACATTGTTTATATAAGATGCTGTCTGTCAAGTTAGAAAAACAAAGCTAATATAAAAAAGGTTGGGATTTTGATTTAATAACAGGACTGACACATTTGCTGTTTAATATCCTATTCCATACTGAGCAAAGTCCCCAGACTCATCATGCACTGCTTTATCTAAAGTAATAGCAAAATACATTATTTGCTGTTTTAAAGGTCTATAAAGGAGATATTAGCTGATACCAATGCCATTGTGTAAAGAAATCATAGTCTTCCCAGTTGTGTTCAATTGCAGTTCTGCAGAACAATGTTTCTTTTGCTCAGATAATGTTTTTCCTTAATCTGGGGATGTGATTTTTTTCACTCTTCAGGACACTAGCACAAGCCATGCTGTGCAATATGCATTTTACATGGTATTCTGCTTTCACAAAAAGCTAATGAACCTGAGCATTTGGGATTCATTGGAAATGATCTACTTAATGTGATGCTTCTGTAGCAGATCCAGTACTTTCCAAAAGTTACTGCTTCTCCAGTCCTTGCAGCTATTCCTGTGAGATACACAGGGGAGCACTAGCAAGGACATGTAGTACACTAGATTTTTTAATGCCAAAATGACTCCCATGGATCTTAATTCTTATTTATTCTTTGCACTAACATTCAGTGGGGAGACAAGATCCAAATTCTGACTCGTGGCAGAGTCTTCATCAAGACATGAATGAGGAATACAAAAAACTTCAGTGCTTAAGACACTTCTTGACAGACATTTCAGAGTATTTCTGTATCAATAGGGTTCTTAGCCTGATCTTACTCTTTCTAAGCCCACAATGACTTTTCCTGTTAAATGCACTGGCTCAGCATTGGCTGGTAATAAAGGAAGAGGGTGATTGTCCTTAATACTAAACCTTTCAGCCTAGATCATTGTAAAAGTGGTGTTAGTCTGATTAAGAAGATTGAGTCCAAGAACATTTAACTGCTTAATCTTAGAAATGAGATAGCATAGATTGCAGTGCAAATGCCCAAGCTGCAAGATCAGCACAAGACATGCTTTCTGAAAAATATGTATGTGAAATTGTCTTGCCTGTCTGTGAAAAACACTGGATGAATGCATCTGTCCCACCTCTGCTGTGAAGGCAGCAAGAATGAGGGGAAGCTCTGCCATCAGGCCATGCAGAGCCACATACCCAACCATCCTCTGCTGGGAACTTTTCTGGGCCCCTCTAAAAGGGGATTTGGGGAACAGAGGTATAACTCAGGAATTATATAGCTGCTATGCCTTACAAAGAGAGCAGATCACAGCTGTTTCTCTGCCCTCTTGGACCAATCCTTGTTGAGCCAGTTCAGCTTTAGGCTGGAGGCTTTGTTCACCCAGTCCCAATTTCCATCCACTTTAGATACTGAAGCTGTATGCTGCCAGCTCCCTAAGGAATCCCTCATTCTTTAATGTATCAATCTTGATAATTCCTCTGTGAAGTTAGGAAAAGCACAGACATTTTAATTGTGGCATTAAAAGCCACTAGATCCTTGTACTGAAACCCAAAGGTACCTGTGAGATTTCTAAAACAGTCTCCTCTCAGGAAATCAGTCAGGGAACTGAATCTGCATCCTTTTCATTACAGACCATTGCTGTAACAACTGGAGCATCTTTTCCTCATCAGGGACAGCATATTTACTGTGCTATCCATCAGGGAGACAATTGCTCCTGGAAAATGCACCAAAATACCCCTTTTTTTTTGATGTGTGAATGTTCACAGTCACCTGTATAAATAGCAGTGGGTTGCTGGAGAAAACTGTATTGATGTTTTTGCCTTTGCTTCTGGGATTTAATTTGCCTTTCATGATCAGTGAGAATTTTGTAGAACTGCTTCCCCAGAACAATGCTGGTAAAGAGCAGGGGGGGGCATGGGGTGAGGGCTGTGGTCCTGGAGCAGGGAGTAAGCTGTCATCTGGAGCTGGTATCTGTCTGAAACTGTGAGCTTAATTTAGAAAATACTTGGTGTCTGTGGCAGGTTTTATTTCTAGACCCATACTTTGAAAGGGAGGAGGGGAAGGGATCTAAGAAGAGTTATCTGTTATTGTTGCCCTGAACACTGCTGCACCAAAGCAGCAATAGATACCAATAGATTTCTAGTAGATAATTCAATGGTAACTTTCTTCTGAGTGCTGCAGCATGGGAGCTTTTGAAAGAAAAGAGGTTAAGAGACAAGTAAGGAGGACTGGAGTGCTATTATTACAGCTATTTTTCTTTACTTCTAATATATGTCATCCTCTGCTATTAGGAGCTGACTCTTGAACCAGGAAAACTGATGCCACGGTCTAAAAATGATGCATAGGTGAGGAAGTATCATTGATAAGTGATCTGAATGGTACTGACCTTTCAGGAAAATTGAATAAAAATATACATGCCTTGAGACTTTTCAAAAGTAAAAGATCACCTGCATCCCTCTCACTGTGCTCAGAGAGCACAACTGCTTCTGGCAGTGACAAGGAAAACAAAGCTGCCACGATCCCCACCTTATCCTCCCAGCCACAGGAACGAGTACATCAGGCATTGTGTATCACTAAAATCATAGCTCTCACCTCACCAGGGAGCTGAAAAGATTCTCTTTTCAGCTGATATTTTCTCTCTGATACTCTGAGAATACCAGAGATATCAAATCTGAGTGAATGCTCCCCAGATTCCACTTGTACAACTGTTACATGCTCAGTACACTATTCAAATACCAATTCATTAATGTTTGCCATTGTTTTGATTTAACCATAGATTTAGGGCTGCTTTGTTCACTTAGCAGTAATAACATGTCACTGCAAGATCTACTGACAAACTGAGGAGGAACATTGATTTCTAAGGGCAGCCTTGTGAGCTTTCAGTGATTTCCTATAAATTTCTACTGGTGCTCTCCCAAATTCACACTGTCATCTTTCCTGGTTCTCCATACCCAGAAGCACCCAGCCTTCCTGTTTCACATAGGAGATCACAGTGTGTGTTTTAAACATTAATTTTTCATAGATTCTGTTGTTTTATCTATCAGTCTGTTTATATGCATTTGATGTGAAACTTGCCTACTTTCCTTTTCATCTCCCTAGACAAGGTTTGTGCATCCTGCTCTGCAGAGGCTGTGACTCTCAGCCTTCCAGGACTCTGAAGAGGGAGCCTTTGGCTGATGGGTTTTTTTTGTGAGTTTCTGCTTGTCTGCAGCAAAGAAGTCTGGGGAAAAGACATTAGCTAGCTAATAGCAGCTTGCTACATCTCAGCATTCTGGTACCTTTTGAAAGAATTCTGTTTTGACTAGAATTTACAGCAGTGGAAGCATTGTAGACCAACTGAATATAGCTTGAACAGAGCAGTTTTTAGTCATATGCATCCCATTCTCTAATGTACCCTAACCATGTATCTACAGAAAGAAAATGCAGGTGATGAGGCTGGAGGATGAGTATAAGAAAGCTTCACAGTGGAACAGGTTGCCCAGAGAGGTTGTGGAAGCCTCATCCCTGGAAGCTTTTAAGCCAAGGCTTGATGGGGCCCTGGGCAACCTGATCTAGTGGATGGTGTCCCTGGCAGGCAGGGGGGTTGGAACTAGATGATCTTTGAGGTCCCTTCCAACTCTGACAATTCTATGATTCTTAAACTTCCTTGTATGGCTGTTATGAGTATACACTCCCATGTATATGCATCTATACACACTTAGATAAGCTTTCCATGGATGAAGGAAGATAGCAAGGGAGACTGGTCAGATAGGGCCCTTTAAACCCTCCAGTTAAAGGGGACTGATTGCTTTCTGCCTGCCTGTCCCTTCAGAGGAGGCTCGGAGGAGCCTGTGGCTGCCTGAACACTGACCTGAGGCTCCCTGAGGCTTGGGAGGTAGCTGCTGGTAGAGAAAAACAATGTACACAGGAAACAACATTCTCAAGAGACAGACAGAAATAACAATCTAATAATTAAAGAGCTCTAAATCATTGAAACATGGATTTTCTTCTTCTAATGTTCAGTACCATTGGAGAACTTCAGAAGAGCTTACTTGCAGAAGGTGTGCAGTGCAGTGTGTGCTGCCAGGTTAACTTGGAGTTACCCTATTTCCCCTTGCTGTTTTCTTCATTGCTTTGGGGTTTTTTTACACACATTATCCAGACAAATATTGAGAAACTGGGCATGAGGAGAGAAAAAAATAGCCTCAATGTCACTGCTGAATTTGGCAGTGCTGTGTGCTTTGTGTTATGCTGATAACAAAATAAACCAAGTGAAGCGTTAAAAGATGGATTTTCTTTTAAATGCATTAGGTTGTCTTTAGCTTGATGTTCCACATCACAGAACTGTCAATCTTTCTTCTGAGAACCTGGAAGCTGTTGGTTATATGGATGTGAAGGCCATATGTGTGTAAGGGTGGTGGAAATTTTTCCTTTTCACCTTGACAACTGTCCTCTGGGCAGCACAGAACAAAATTGCCGAGGTCTTGGGAGTGGCCAAGGTCTTTGACTCTGCTGAAATCTCTGAAACAGGGATGAGAACCCTATTTTAGGGACCTGTTTTTCTCTGAGAAGGGGGAAAAAAGCTAGCAAGGAGATTGGGAGGTTAGGGGGAACAGATAAGAGATAGGGAGTGAAAGGAGAGCCAAGAGGACTGCCCTTAGCTGAGGTCTGACTGTAGTGTGGACTTGGCTTATCAGAGACAGTCTGTGAGTCTTGGCTGAGGAACAGCTGGAGATTGCATTGGAAATCTGTCTTGATGCTTTGGCCTGCTGGGTACAAGCCATTCCATCATTTTCCTGAGTTAAAAAACCAAATTCCTTTACTTCCAGATTGCTAGTGAAATGAAAAAGTAATTTCTTTTTCTACCCAAGCTCTCTCTATCAAGATATTTGTTTGGTGAAAGTTACCTGGCAGCAGAGGTCTGGTGTAAGGACATTTCTTAAGGCATTGGCTCTTTAGGAAAGTAGAAGTAGGTGATGACTTTGGGAATCATCACCTAAAGAAGAGCAGCAGAAGGTATTGACACCTACCCTGTGATCTCTTCCCAAGCTCCTTGTGCAAAGGAGGCCTGAGAGCACCCTAGGAATTGCCTTGCTGCAGGTGTGAATGCAGGTGTTTCAACACCATGCTAAAAATAAAGAAATGACAGAAAATAATTGGATTTCTGAACACAGGTGATATGCTCAGGAATACAAAAGTTAGCCAAAATGTATCCATGCTGCTGGTACAGAGGAGCCTGTGTGGCCATTGTGACTTGCTCCAAGGCAGTGTAGGGTCTGACCATTGAGTTTCTCACCTCTCCTCCTGACTGAGCCACACAAACATGGAGCTTGTTAATTTACTTTAGAGACTGCAGTGTAAAATGAAGTAAGAACTCCAAGCTGCCAAGTTTTTAATCTTCAGATTCAGTCTAAATTGTTGCTTAAAGTATGCACTGAAATGGTGTTATGAGTAATTAGCAAATTAATAACTCACCATGTTGTGCAGAAATGTCAGTCCCTAGAAATGTCATTGCTGTTGCTTTAGTAGCTTAACTTTTCCTTTTTAGACCAATAATTTTGCCTCCACTGAGAATGTTCTGTCTTGCTGCTGAATAATGGAACAATATTTATAAGAAGGCTAGAATTTCAGCATTTTGAAGACAGTTTATTTGACATTAATTGACACTTGAACAGTCTGCAAACACAGATACTTTTTTTGTGAGGGTGAAGCTTTTCAGCCTACTAGAGGCAGGGGAGAGGTTTATGTCCTGGAGATCCTGGAGGCTTTGATGCTTCAGCCCTCCTGAGGATCTGAAGCACCCAGAGACATGTTTGATACCTTGTGGAGAGACTATCAGCCATCAGCCAGGTCTGGGGCTGCACTGAGAGCAGGCAGCTTGCAGCCATGGGCATTATTCAGAGAGCTCCCCCAAGGCATGTTCCCCAAGGTGACATGGGCCCATCCATTTATCACACACTGCCAATGTCTTTTTTTTTCCTTTAGCTGTTCTCAGCCCCTTTAAAAAGAACAGTGGGGATCATAGAATGGCTCAGGTTGGAAGGGACCTTAAAGATCATCTAGTTCCAACGCCCCTGCCATGGGCAGGGATGCCACATGCACTAGACCAGGTCATCCAGGGCCACATCCAGCCTGGCCTTAAACACTGCCAGGGATGGGGCCTCCACAACTTCTCTGGGCAACCTGTTCCAGTGCCTCACCACCCTCTGGGTAAAGAAATTCCTCCTAATCTCCAGCCTAAATTTCTCCTCCTTCAGCTTGTAGCCATGTGGGAGCACATCTCTGGTGGCATCCCTGAGTAATGCAGCTCTTAGTGCTTTAAGTGTCCCTGTGCTGCCAGTCAAGCCTTGCTCCTCCCATGGACCTGGGTGTGATGTCTGTGCCTCTGGTCTTGCTGCTCCTGTGGAAGCAATTAGATCACCCAAAGGGCACAAGTGCTGGATGTGTTAACTTGTGCCATTTGAAGAAGTAGCAAAGCATAGGATGAAATTCTTTACCCAGAGGGTGGTGAGACACTGGAACAGGTTGCCCAAAAAGAGGTTGTGGCTGCCCCATCCCTGGCTGTGTTGTAGGCCAGGTTGGATGTGGCCTTGGGTAACTGGGTCTAGTGGGTGGCAATTCTGCCCATGACAGGGGGTTGGAGCTAGATGATCTTTAAGGCCCCTTCCAGCCCAAACCATTCTAAGAACCTATGAATCTTAGTCTCCTTTAAACCACAGTAATGCTTATACACATTGTTTGTGGTGCTCTGTTGTGTACTGTGCTCTGTGGTGAAAAATCAGCTGCAGTTTACTGTAGGAACCCAGTTGCAGAACTGGGACAAACTGCTGAGGGATGAGAGTGTGGATTCTGTCTTCAATTTCTGTAGAGATCTGCTTTAGCTCTGTTCCAAAAACCATGCTGGAAGCTGGTAACTCAGCAAGGAATTCAATTCTGTTAACAGACTGCAAAGCAAATGGATAATGAAAATACTGGATTGCATTGCATTATAGCTACCCCCCCAAAAAATGCAAAATGAGGCATGATTTTCCCTCCTGGTACCTGCCATTTAAAATCAGTTACCCCCCAGTTAGCATTCATTTTTGTTTGGCTGGCTCATTAGATGGCTATTGCATCTTGCTAGAGCAAGTGCAACAAATTGATCAGATTGTTTTCCAAATGCTTTGCTTTCTTAAAAGTAATTGAAAAGCTGGGACTACAAACCCACCATCAATGCCCATATTTGTCTAATTTAAAGTTTTACAGAAACTTTACAGGAGGGGAGGCATACATTAAGATAACTTTTTGATGCTGATGAAAGTAAATCTGGAGTTTTGTGTGTTTTATTTTTAAGCTAAACTTCTTTGCTATCTACTGTCCTGCAAGGAGCATTTGAAGGTTACTATGAGATAAACATAAATAGTTGGTAACTCCTTTTTCAGTTGTTTTATCCTAATTAAAATCCAGAATGTTGTTTACTGCATAATATTTATTTAATTGAAGTTTGCAAACCCCCAGTAACAATTTACTTTTATTGTTTCAGCAATTCAGCTTGGTCTCATTTTGATCACAGAAGAGCTACCAAGTAAACAGTTCATCTGCATTCCATAGATTATTTTGCTTTTCTGGGGGGAATTTTTCCTGGTGGATTAACTCTTTCAACAGCCACTTTGACATTTGGGTAATTACACCTCATATATAACCTATCACATCAGTAGGAGGGAAAAAAATTAAGAGAAACAGCCATTAATTTTGTTCATTTAAATTGTGTTTGCTTGCAAGAAGACAGGCTATTATTTCTTCTTACAAAAGCCATAATGAGAAATTTTCTGAGCTGATTGTGCAGATCAAGCAAAGGGCAATGTGCATTTGATTAAAGTCTACCTGAAGCCTTGAGCCTGGATATATTGAATGGGAAAGCAAACTTGGTTTCTGAATCTGAGAATGGTTAGGTAGACTCTGAGCCAGTGCCAGCTGGGACTTTTTAGCAGAAAAAAACCCCAAAATTTCTGGGGCTAGGTTGACTAAGTGAGAAAAAAACCTCCCAAATCCAAGAAGCTCTGTTGTGAGAACTTCATACCTTGCAAAGCACTGTTGATAAGAGCCAGATAAAATCTTTTCTTGCCTAAATGCCACTTAGTTTTTGTTAACTTCATTTTATATTTACTTTTTAGGCTTTATTTCCTTCTTGCATTGTTAGTACCTCTTGTTTCCCCACGTGCAGCACCAGGAAAACAACAAGCAATATGCAATTGGTAAAACTACCACTTAGTCTGATGCCCCTGACTTGATTCTATCCCTAATCTGCCTGGGTAGGCATGCCATTGCACACCAGGCAGTCAAGGAAGGAGCAGCAGCACTCTCTGTGCTCTGGCACTGTGTTCATAAATCCCATTTTCCAATGAGCTATAGATGAACTCATCTTGAAGTCACTTGGAGTTTGGTGAGCTGATCAATGGCAGGATTGGACTCAAAAGAAGGAGAAACAATACTCTGCTGCTCCAAGGGTCATTGCCCTGAGGAACATGAGAAACTCCATACCTGTGTCCTATGACTTGCTGCACAAAGTGAATTATTTCAGTGTCAACACCCATGTGTTGCTGATGCTGAAGACTGTAGGAAAGTTACAGGCAATAAGTTAAGGTTGTAAATGACAAGCCCAAATGTTGACTGCCATTTATGTTTGCAAAGGAAAGGAGAAAAGTATTTCATGTTGCAGTGTGTTGACAGGAGCTGCTCATCCCCTTCAGGTGACTGACCTTTGTCCATCAGCAGTGCCCCATCCTTGTTGTTCTGGTTTGAGTTAGAACTAATTCTGTGCAGTGATTTTACTTTTGACTCCATATCTTCTTAACTGCACTTTCTGAAGTTAGCAGCATGGTTTTGCAGTCAGTGTCTGCTTCTAGCAGTAATAGCACTTGTTGTTTGTAGTTTGTACCAAGGATTGGTGTGCAGACCAAGGTCACTGCTAAATCTTGTGCACTACGTTGGGCTACATGAAGAGGTGGCACCTTCAGGGAGGAGCAGACAGGAGAGGTGACCCTAAACTGACCAACAAGCTGTTGCATTCTGTATACAGCATATTCAGTATAAAGTTGAGGGATCAGCAGGGTCAAGCCTCTTCTTCAGTGGCCAGTGTCAGAGCAGGACTCTGTCCATTCTGCCTTCAATCCCAATCTGTGTGTTCCTGAACCCAGTTCCCAGTCCAGTCTGGGACTTCTGCTACAGAATCAGTGATGACAGTGATGTAATTGCAGTCAGGGAGCTAGGTTCAATATTGCTTTTGTCTTTATTTGTACCAATTTCATTTATTGTTATTATTTTATTAAACTAGTTTTAGTTTTCCCTTTCAACCCATAACTCCCTCTCCCTTTTCCCCTTTCTCTTCCCCTTGGGAAGGCAGTGAGGTTCACAGAGAGCATCTGTCACTCATGTAATGGCCAGCCCAGCCCTAACCCTTGACACCAGAAAGACATTTCTGCTGCAGGATCAGCTCAAAGGAGCAGGCTGCAATTCTAGATGTTCTTTCCATGACAAAGTTATGTGCTGATGCTGAGGGAAGGTTGGATAGAGAAAGGATGGCTCTCAATCCTCACTTGGATGATCTCACAGTGCTGCAGTGTTGCCCTTGCCTGGGGTTATCCTCCCTGCTTATCAAATAAGACCTGGGACATAATTTCAAGAGGTAAATTAGTACAACTTTATCAGTGGGATCATGAGTACCATTAGCCATCCCAGCACTCTTCTCTTTGATTTGCTTTGCTATCTTTATCTTATCTCCTCCAATTAAGTCTACAGAGATTAACCAATGTCATGGTAGAAAAGAGTGTTGGAGCTCACTGGAAGTGTGCTGGATGTGTTTTATGAAGGAAAACCAAACCAAACCAAACCAAACTTTCCAAGCTAGAATATCAGATGGAGAACTGGTAAGATTGCTCTCTCTTGGGTTAGAAACTTTCTTGTGTATGAAAAGGCTCAGAGGACAGTGCACAACTTAGGGTTTTTTTGGTTTAAAAAGGCTTGACATTACCATGCAGTACACAAAAAGCAGTTCAGTAGAAAAAGGAGCTACTGCAGCAGTGTTTTTTGCTCTGGTTCTAGTACAGGCAGCATGCACAATGGTTCTTCCTTGGAGCTCTCATGGCAGGGCAGAGATCTGCAAGGATGCATGTGAGCCCTGGTAGCAGTGCATCAGAAAACTTACCCTATTATCTCTACTCCTGAGCAGTGCCTTGGGTAGTTCACAGTTCCATGGAGTCTCCATGTAAAAGCTGACACCTGTTATTAGATCATGCAGAGTTGCCAAGGCTCAGGATCAAGCTACATGTGCTTAAAAAGGAGTGAGTGATGCATATGCTTCCTCTGAGGGACTCCCATTGTCAAAAGAGCTGGGAGTAGAGGAGGGCTCAGCTGAGAGAGGTTATTTGGTGATAATAGTTGCCCAACCTGATACCTCTTGTGTTCTGGCTAATCTGTATCCTGGTGGCAAAATATATTCTTTTCAACTTGACCTGCCTGTGACCTTGATTGTTTGCTAGTGGTTAACTGAAGGATAGTTTTTAGCTGATACTTTACTTACTGAAAACCACACTTTTGTATTTGTGAAGCCATCTGGATTCTTCTGATGCTTCCACTTATTGCAGCATAAGCAATTTTTTTCTGCATGAAGGGAAGGTTTGGAAATATCAATTAAAAAATGGAAACTCTCAGGCCTGCTGACCAAAAAAAAAGAGGAAAGACAGAAAGTGTTGCATCTTGTTGTGATCTCAGCATAAAGCCTTGTCTCAAAGCTGCTGCAGCACTTGTTATTGTACACTAACAGGAAAGATGAGACTATATATGTGTAACTGCATCATCTTTAATTCTCATTAGTATTCAGTCTTCTAGAGTCTTTTCCCAGGGATTTTTTGCAAAGGGCACAGTAGAAGTGTTGAGTATTTTTGCAGATTGATATTTGAAACACAATCAGCTTTACTTGGATGCACCAGATCATGTAGTATGTTTTGTTCTCTGATGAGGTGGCTGCTCCTGTGCCCAGGGAAGTCAAAGACTTCTATTGATCTGCCAGAGTTTATTAGTAGGATGAGATTATTACCAGGAGGTTGAAGAGTGAAAAAAATCACAGTTATTTTTGCATAAACATGATTATAAATTTAAAATTAATGTCCTAATGATATTCTATTCATATTGTGAAATACTCATATTAAATTCAATGCTTCAGTGGTTAATCTTACCTTAAACAGATGTGCTAGAACATTGAAGCCCAGGGAACACAAAGGGGCAAGAATGGAGTCAACTGAAACTCTTTTATCAATTTGGGTATTTGTAAAATGGTTACTGTTCTGGTAGTTAACTAGCACTAGGGGTTTTTTTTCTTTCCAAGTGTTTATTTTGCCTTTTTTTTTTTAAGCTGGTTGATTCCTAAGTGAAGGCAGTGGGAGTTTTTCCATTAACTTCATTGAACTGTGAAACAGGCACCATGTGTCACTGTATACATCAACCCATCAGTTTAGTCTGAGTGGCTTCTTTTCTGAATGAAACAAAATAATAACTCTGCAGGGCAGCTGATCACCTTATTATTTTCCATAAATCTACATTACTGTCACACACAAGAACTGCCTCTCTGCCAGAGGAGAGATTCAATTAAAGGCTGCCAGAACAAATGGACCTGCCCTGCATCCCAGGCAGATACATTTGGTTCCAGCCAAAATACAAGAGCAGAAGTCCCTCTGCTTGAAATGCCTTCTCACCATTTTTAGAGCTTGCTTGAGGAATCAACAGCTGAAGTGCCTTTTTACCACCCTGATGGATCACAGCTCATTTCTCTGTCTAGAGAGAGATCATATCATCACAGGCTAGACCTTTTCACTGCAGGTGATAATGGAGCTTTTACTTGACTAACTTGTTACAAAAGAGGATCCAAGTGGAGAAGCTTTCTATAACCTCATTACAAGACATCTCAGTGCTGGATAAGATCATGGTAAAGACTGCAATAATCCAAAATAAATATCAAAAGTAAGGTACTTTTTCAGGAGCCACCTCTCAATAGGGAAGCTTAGTTCAGGTGCCTTGTGCTTCTAACAAGGTTCCATTTCCCATCTGTTTCTGTGATCTTACTTGGAACTAAAACCAAAGTGAACAACTAAATCATAAGTTCTCCTTCAGCATTCCTCATATTAGTGATGGGAGGACTGTGTTTAGAGGTTCTTTTACATTGTATTTGGATATTGACAGTATAATAAAACTGTATTAAAGCTACATCTTTCAAAAGAATTTCAACTTTCTATTGAATTATGTAGATGAGAATTAAGTTTTTGCACCTTAAGTCAAAACCTAGAAGGTTGGTCCAGGGTCTGATTTTGTTCTCTTTTTTTTTGTTAATTATCACTGCTCCTACTTGCAAATAAGTTGACTTTTCCAGGGCTACAGATATCAGTCACCTCCTTCTGCAGCCTTTTGTTTCTTATACACAATATCTAAGGGTAGCATAAATGCTCATTTGAACCTCACATTGATTTTATCACCTCTGTGTTTTTAGTAGGCTTTCCAATACCTTCCTTTGTCATCTTACAGCAACAAAAGAGACATCTGTCATCTACTTTTTCCACACCAAGAGATCTCATACTTCTTGATTCTGTAGTTCCTTAGCTGTGTCCATGCATGTTTTCTAGGATGATGTCAGTGACCAGTTTCACTCAGGGGGTAGCATTATTATTCTCTTCTTATTTCTTCTGATGTTAGTTTATTATTGATTCAAGTTTGCTCAATTTTCAAGTTGTGGTTGACATTGTAGAAGTAATTTAGTTTCCTTCTGATACAATTCCTGGTGCTTCTCATACTTTCCAGACTCTCAGTGTATTTTCTGGGAGGACAGCCATTGCCTTTTTCCTGTGTGCTAGAAAGTGGGGTTGGTGTGGACATAAGTCTCATGCTGCTGTACCCTCCTAGTGAAGAAAATCAAGCTGCTGTTTAATAAGATAGCAGATTCATAGCAGTACAGAGCTCATTCTGCACCCATTATTGCTGCAAGTATCTGAGTACAAAACAATGGCAGGAGTTGGGAGTGGCAGTGTAACTGAAATAATGTGGTTTTTAAATACCAATAATGCTTGCATCAGATGCCTCTTCACTCAGGGTATTTAGAGGGAATGTGTAATGTTCTGCCTGAAGAAAAAGAGAAGGAAATCCTTCTGCAGCCCTGCTCATCAGCATACAACAGCATTTACAACATCAGGAGATGCCAGTAATTGTACCATTACCTATGCAGCCTGGCAGGCAATTTAAGGCTGAGCCCCCAGATGGATGGTCTTTGCCTGTGCATTTCCTTTCCCTGGGGAATGATCTGAGAAATAGCCAAGTCTCTTCCCTGAAAGACTTTCCCTTTTAGGAGTAATGAAGCATGTGGGAGGTGTGTGGAAGGTGCGCAGAGCTTTCTGTCACCCTGTCCACCCTGAAGCCCCTCCTGCACCAGCCATTTCCTATGCAGGGTGTGTGTGCACAGCCACTTCCAGTACTTAAGGGAGCCTTTGAAAGGTGTGTTTCTAGCAGTGAACTTGGCTTCAGGCATTCCAAAAAGCTTGTGGACACAGCAGGTCTCCTCTCATGTTTGCCAGCTATGTCATCTCCAAAGCTACACCAGAATTAGAGACACAGTTTGGAGAAAATCTGTTTGGTCCCAACAAGCCAATTTAAAATGAGTTTAAGGGTAAAAAAGCAGCAAAGAGCCTGTGCTGATCCATTTCTGTGGCCTAGCTGCCACCAGCTGCACTAAGCTTTTGTTTCTCTGAACTTTTGAAAGGAATTGTTCTTACAGATGTGGTAAAAGAGCAGAAAAGCTCCCCTCAAGCAATATGTAGCTATTTTTTGTCCCAGCAAATGATGACAATGCAAAGGTTTCTTTGATGACATGAAAGATTTATTTAAAACTGCTTTTCCTTTGGTAGCCTGTCTGAAGAAAATGCTACTGGTAGAGGTATAGCTGCATTTGGAGTCTTTCTGGTTTCCCTCCTGAAGTGCCATTGCAGAGTGTGTGTGTGAAGCTGTAGTGCTGCAGAGTGATACAGGTGCTGAACCTCATCTAAACCATGAACCTCATGTTTTCACCCAAATGTAAAGCAGAGGAGATGATAGTAACCAGGGCATAGCACAGTCCTGGAGTGAGCACTCCAAAGTTCTTGACTATTAATTACACCTTCCTAAGGTAACAGAGAAAATGGGACAATATTATTTCAGAGTAACAGCACATGGCAAAGCTGCTGGAGTGAGCACACCAGAGTCTTACTGGAGGATGATCCCCTTTACCCTCTCACTCTCTACAAGGAGAGTGTGGCAAACTAAAGAGTTCTGAGGGAGCTTTGCCTCCATCCCAAATCACATCTCTGCTTTGGGGTTTCTCTGCCAGCAAGCTGTGACTCTGCCAACTGTTACAGAAACAAAAGCTCTTTCCAGTTCACTTCACCCAGAAATAGCCTGCTGTCTGAATTCCTTCCCAGCCCTGCTCTCTGCTCTCTGAACATCTCCCACCCCCCCCACAACCCCAATTCTATGGGGAGCATCCTAAACCTGCAAGATATTTCTTTCCTGCAGGTCTGGCCTCGAGCACCCTGCAGGCTGGGCTGCAGGATGCTGTGCCACGACCTCCTTTCAAGGCATAGGGCACAGAGGCTGCTGCAGAGAGGGGTCAGAGTGTTTCATGGCAAGAGATCCAAGGGAAATGCAGCTTCAGATGCTCTCAAAGACAAAATCTTGCAAAGGCCATCAAGGAAAGGGGTGTGTAATATCTCAATTCTATTTTAAAACTGCCAGATAATAAAATAACACTGAATCCCTGGCCTGATAATCACATTCCAACCAGAAGGAGAAAGAGGAAAAGTACTTTTATTTCTCAGGAAAAAGTCTGATTATGCTGGTTGTGTGCTGACATCCAGAAGTCCTCAAAGAGAAGCTGATAGATACTAGAGGGCAAGATAGGAAATCACCCTTTTAGTTTACTAGGGAACTGGATTGGGTTTAAAACAAATAGTTATATGAGATCTTACACTCAGAGTGCAATGTGCTGACAGGCTTCCCAAAGTGTTTTCTGCAACAAATAATTCCTATTTGTTTTTGTTGTGCTGTAGACAGAACAGGGTGTCCAGATCATGTGTCACTCCTGGATCTGGATCAGCAAAGTAAATGCAAGAATTTTCTTGAATCAGTCCCTGCTTGGTAGTGGTGTAAAGTAATCACTATTACCTGCTTAAATGAGAATTTCCACAGCAGCTAACATAATGTTATGAATTAATAGGAAAAATTGGTGAATCCCTGAAAAAAATCCTTGAAAGTTTTACCCTTCTTTTCTTTCAGCCTCCTCTGATCAGAATCTGAGCTTTCAGGAGATTTTTGAATGCATTTTCAAGTACACCTTTAAATCTTTCCCATATAGTTTTAACAACTAACTGTATTAGTTCCACCAGCACAGACTATATCTGCCAGAGATGCTGAACCCCTGAGCTCCCCTCCCTTGTACCTCCCTGAGAAACTTTGTGCTGGAAACTTGGGAGCTCACCTAGGACACTGTTCCAGTTACCTCCATCAGAATTTCTTGATTGCTTTACAGACTTGGCTTACTTTGCAAATCCTGCAAGTACCTTTCAATCAAGCTTGAATTTGACTTAAAAATAAAAATATTTCATCCAAGAAATTGGATTTTTCAATTTATTATAACTTGAAAAAAAGATTCAAGCTAGTGTGGGTGACCCAATATAGGATGACTATGATGTTTTAAAAATCATCAAAGCAATTCTTTCTTATCATGTGAATTTGCTTGCAAGTTTGACCTTACTTGCTGCATTTTCTCCATGTACTGCAGTGCTTTAACCACATGGGTTCCAGTAATCTTTCATGGCTATAGCTCTGCTCAGAAAGTCAGACTGCTAATAACATTTCAGTGATGTCACTTTTCTTTATATCTTCTTAATCTGAAAATTAAATACTTGGAGGTTCCAGGGAAGTTGAGGGTGAAGCAGAAGCTGGTTTTGCTTATGGAATTTATTTAAGATTTTTATATACATCTCACAACCCTGTTAAAAGCTGCAGCAGATGGAATGAATGGGGTTGCTGTCTTCATCTGTGAAATTCAGAAATCTGGAGATTATAGTTCTTATTTGTGTAACCTTAGCATTGTTGTAAGGAAATAATTGCTGCATGTGCTGTACATGTTGCCACTCTGGCATTTCCTAGACTGATAAATCTGAAGAAGACTTTCATCCACATTCAAGTGAGACTCTGAAGAGCAGATGACTGAACTTATTAGAGCTGTGAATCAAGTCAGAAGGGGCTGTAATTCCCCTAACATACAGAGAAATGGTTTCTGAGGATTCTAGGAAAGATTTCTACTTATTGATCAAAGCTCCAAAAACCAAGTAGAAAAATGTTCTTTTTACAAGAGTTGTGAATCTTTGTCTTAGAATTCTTCTTACATCCAGTCAGTCATTGTGTAGGATCCCAACACTGGCTGTGAAATTCCTCCAGTAATCAAGGATCTTTCTTTTCAAAGGCATAATAAAGAACAGGAAGGAGTGTGGCATAAAAAATTCAGGTAAACACAGCCTCTTTTCCTGTGTGTTACTTGTACCAAGGTAAAACAAATACCAATCTTGTTACAAAAGCCAGGTGATACTTCTATAACAGTACAGTGCTTGCTGCTGAATGTTATGAACTGGCAAGCTTAAAATCATGAGTTCCAGCTCATCTACTCTCTGTGCAGGATTCTGTTCCTTGTTTTACTTAGTGCATGGGTTGCTCTTCTGGATAGTTTTAAGTGTTATAATTACAACTCAGCTGCATGCATTGTGCTTAAGGTCACAGCCCTGGAGCCATGGTATCTAGGAACCTGATGTTTGCAGAGGTTTTGACCCCATTAGCTGGGCAAACCTGAGTGCATTTGAATCACAGCCAGGCTTTGGGGAAATCTTCATCTCATTCCAACATAATTAAGGAAATCCAGGCCACAGTGACTCAACACTCAGTGCCTTGTGCTCATTCAAGTTGCCTTACAGGGGACTGTTGAAGAGGTGAGTTAAAATCTCCAGGACTGTTATCTGTGACTTTGATCACCAAGCAAAACACTGATTTCCCAGAATCACAGAATGTTAGGAGTTGGAAAGGACCTCAAAAGATCATCTAATCCAACCCCCCTGCCACAGCAGGATTCCCTAGACCAGGTCACACAGAAGCACGTCCAGATGGGTTTTGAATCTCTCCAGAGAAGGAGACTCCATAGCCTCTCTGGGCAGTCTGTGCCAGTGCTCTGGCACCTCAACTAGGAAAACATTTCTACATGTATTCACATGGAACCTCCTATGCTTCAGCTTACAGCCATTGCCTCCTGTCCTATCACTGGGCTCCACTGAGAAGAGCCTGACCCCATCCTCCCGACACACACCCTTCACATATTTAACAGCATAGATGAGGTCACCCCTTAGCCTCCTCTTCTCCAAGCTAAAGAGCCCCAGCTCCCTCAGCCTTTCCTCATCAGGAAGATGTTCCACCCTCTAAATCATCTTTGTGGCTCTGGGCTGGACTCTCTCCAGCAGTTCCCTATCCTTCTTCAACTGAGGGGCCCAGAACTGGACAGAATATTCCAGATGTGGCCTCACCAGGGTAGAGTAAAGGGGGAGAAGAACCTCTCTTGACCTACTAACCACACNGACCCCTGAGGGACTCCACTAGACACAGGCCTCGAACTAGACTCCATCCCATTGACCACAACTCTCTGACTTCTGTCCTTCAACCAGTTCACAATCCACCTCACTACCCAATCAGCCAGACCACACTTCCTCAGTTTAGCTGCAAGGATGCTATGGGAGACAGTGTCAAATGCTTTCCTGAAATCAAGATAAACCACATCCACTGCTCTACCCTCATCTATCCACCTGGTTATGTCCTCAGAAAAGGCTATCAGGTTGGTCAAACATGACTTCCCCTTGGTAAACCCATGCTGACTGCTCCCAATGACCCCTTATCCTTGATATGCCTAGAGACAGAGTCAAGGATAAAGTGCTTCATCACCTTTCCAGGGATGGAGGTGAGGCTGACCCTTATTTGGGACTATCTCATTTTTCCACTTGTACAAGTGATATTTTCCAACAGGATAGCTCACACTTCTGCAAATCCACCTCTGTAAATACAATCTGCATATCATCTCTATTTAATAGATCAAATCTGCTGCTGCTGCATGTTCTTGGCAGTCCAACTGGTGCTGCAGGGACAGGCCAGCCATGACTCTGGGATGTAAACAAGCTTGTGCATCGTGACCAGGAGCACATGTTGGGCACCAGTCACACAAATGAGGGGGTAGAGTCCACATGACAAGCTGGAGTTTTACTCTTTGGATCTTTGTGCAGCAAGAGAAGAGTGAGATTTTGCATTATTTGCATGTCTCAAAGGGTAGCACTGAAGTTCCCACTAGAACAAGGTCAGTGTGATAAAAGTGACATGAAAGAGGGTCTTTTGAGAAGGATGGCATTGAAAAACTTGGGCTTTTGAAGGAAAAAATGTCTCAAGAAGTTGGTAATGGGATACAGATTATGTTTCCTATAGGTCATTGTCTCTGTTCATCTGTAGATCAGTAGTAGTGGCTGAACATCATAGCTAGCTAATGGCTGAGTTAGGCAGTGTGAATGTAGTGACTGTTTCTGCTCTGTTTTCTTGGGTGATTATTCACATCTCAAAAATGCCATCTTGACTCTGAGTAACTGCTGTCCTCATTAGCACTGTAAACAAGGAGGTCAAGGACCAAACTGGAACAAAGGATGAGCTATTGCCTGCTTTCAGGCTAGCTTGAGCCTGGAAGCTCACAGGGAAGATACAGTCACTCTATAGTGAAATTTCCAGCTGCAAGAGACTCTTCTTAAAGGGCTAACATGTCCAACTCTATTTTTGCCCTGATTAGAAATTAAAATAATGTGATCAAGAGTTAAAAAAAAGAGTAGTTCAAGCCCATCCAGAGAGAAGCAAGGTAGCATTCTACCTCAGAGAGAAAAGCTGCAGGTGGTTTTCTGCCTCAATCTTGGGAGTAACCTTTAAAAATCCTAATCCTATATGCATTTCTAATTTCATACATTTCTGATTCCATACATTTCAGTGGACATTAAGTAATAAAATATGTTTACTCTCATTCTCTCCTCCCCAAACACAATCTTTTCTTCAGGGCCCAGTGTTTCCCTGATGGGAGAATTGACCAAAACTTTCTAAAATGAGAACATTAAAAAACCACCACGAATCTTCTAGTCTCTAAAGCTGTATTTTATTAGAACAGAAACCTAATAATCTAGGGGGGGGAAAAAAAAAAAAAAAAGAAAAACCTAGTTTGCTGGATAACACAAATTGCATGTTAAAGTTAAAAACCAGATAATTGAGGGGAACACCATCTCATTTCCAGCCCTCCAGGTTGCTCCAACAGCACATAGTGAGTAAAAGGAATGAGTAAGAAGTAACAAACACCTCCTGTCTGCCTCCCAGTTGCACCATCCTACTGAAACACAGAACAAATGCTGCTTATCCACTCAGCTCCAGGCAAGCAAATTAAATGTTTCTGTTGCCTGTCCTCAATGCTAATATTATTTATCTCACAGGGAAGACATTGAACACTGCAGAGGATTAACTAGTAGGTCTTTGTAAAGGACCTGAGTGCTGTGCAGCTTGGCATGGTGGTAGCACCCCACCACCTTTTAGTATGCACAGTCCTGGGAAATGTTTGCTGTCCTTACTGACTGCCTAAGGAGAGTTAAGTGCTGGAAATGGAATCAGCAGTGCTCCCACCTGCAGTGAGGGGCAACACTTATCTCCAGGCCAAGGAATAAATGGGTAGGTGAAGGCAAAGGTGTCAGCAGGATCCTGGCACTTTGCAGATGTTCCACAGTTACACAGGGCTCAGGGGCTGAGTGCAGGGATCCCCACCTTGCTCTGCAATAAACACCATGATCACACAGAGCATTTTGTCTTCTTTATTGCAGACAGCACTGCTTTTCTCAGCTGTCTTCTCTGTAGGTTCCAGATGTGCTCTGAAAAGGCACATCAGGTCTTCCTCTGGAGAGAATACTGATTTTTGTTTTCAAGCAGATAGCTGTTTCTGATCATTTCTGTACCTGGGCAGTTAGAGGTATTTTGGGAAGCTTCACAAGAAAATTAAAACATGGGTTTAGGATTTGTTTGGACATTTTAGTGGTTCTCATGCACAGATGGTGTGGTGATGGATGAAGCCAAGGGGGATGTGGGATCTTGGATCGTGGCATGACCTCATAATCTCTTTTGTTAATTAATCAAACTCCATCTGAAGCTGATAGGGTTTATGGTGTGCTTTTGTCTCTGCTGCCCTTCCTGGGAGGCTGTCCAAGAAGATGGTGTCCTATAAAGAGCTGTCAACTTCTCAACCTTTGCTATTGCTAGCCAAAATATATAGTAATTTACTCCTTGGCAATGTCACTCTTAAACTTGAATACTTCTTTCCTGCTGGTGTATACTCCTTTTTCTCCTTATCCCCTTCAGACTTACTTTAGTGGCTACAAACACATAACAGAAATCTGATTTTTTGCCTTTCAGGGTAATTAGTCATCTGTTGGACTTTTTGGAAATAAAAAGAAGGGAAATCTGAACTAAGTGTAATATCAACATAGAGTCTAAGTTTGATGTCAGTGTTATTTTGGAGTGATTAAGTGTGTGTGTCTGCAATGTGACTGGAAGGTTGATAAAGTAATTACCTTTTTTATGAATCTTGGAGTTATTATTCCCTTAGTACAAGCCCTTGTAACTTGTCAGCTTCAGGGGGAACATTCATCACAATATTTTTTTATGGTGACATGATATGAAAATGGCTTATGCAAGAAAATTCACCTTACATCTTCTAATAAATGCTTTCCATTTGGTCTTCCCATCAGTGCTATTAGTATGCAAATAAATACAAGATTATGATGTCACATCACAGACCTATTCACTAGATTCTATTTTGTTTCTGATATTTGCTGTTCTTCTAGAAAAACACAAAGTAGATGGGGAAAAGTAGTGATAACCCTAGTAGTTGTTCACCATAGCCATGACAACAGAAAGGTAGAGAAGGAAAAATGAATATTGGAAAAAAGAATTAGAGCTCAGGCACTGGCAGACATCCTTTTTAGACAACAGAAATGTACTAGTAATGTCCCTGGAAAGCATTAGTTTATTATTTATTGGGTTTTTTATTACTTGAGTCAGAAGATCTGTTGATACTCAGATTTGGGAGTTTGTCAGATTTGCTCTGTTCCACTTTTTTTACAATATATTAACATAAAATTATGTGTTAATAACTGTTTGGCAGCAGTAATACACAAATTAAGACACAAATAGGCTGTTATGCTATTTGTATTTGTTTGTAAATTTTAACTTCTCAATGAGGATGAAATTTTGAAAATATTTAGATAAATGCTAACATAGCAGCCATCTGCAATCAGTTAAATTTCAGGCAAAGTGTGTAGGATATATACTGCATGAGTGCAGCAGGCACAGAATTAGCATGTGTGAATAAACCAGGAAAATATCACAACCAGAAAAGATTGTTTTCAGCTGCTGATTTGTGGTGTCCATCCCTGGTCTCACCAAAGACAGTGGTGTCAAAATAATTTGTCAGAAACATCAAGAGGCTATAAGAAAAAGTGATGTTCCAAACAGTACTGGAAGAGCAGTCTGTAAGCAGGGGTTGGAGCAACCTGCTGCTTCCTAAATTTTCAGAAGCCCATTGTTTTGTTCTTTCAGAGCCCCACTGGCAAGGTGAGCCTGAATCCATCTATCATTTTCTTCTAGGCTTCAGCTGATGGCAGTGATTCTAACTTTATATAAACTCCATCACTGGATCCTCCTTGCAAGACCTAGGCACTAATGTGAGATTTATGAAGTATTTAAGTACTTGGTCTAGAACTCAGATCCAACAGCCACCCTTCATCAGCTGAGGTATCTTGGCTAAAGTTTTCTTTAACCAGACATCTAGAGATCTGCAGAAGGTCTGTGTTCTTCTGGAAGGAGTTACCTGGCTCAGAGGGGATGTTAGCTTCCCCCAGCATTATCAAACACATGACTGCTGGGATCACACCATTATAAACCACACATGTACTGGGATCATGCCAGCAACTGGTTTATTTGCCCTTTCTCCTGCAGGGAAGCCCCAAGGGCTGCTCCTGCCCAGGGAGCTGAGGTGAGGGAGCAAGGGAAGGAGACACTGAATACCCTGCTAAATGCTGCAAAAGGTAGTGGTTTCCTCTAACAGTCCCAGAGTCTACAACCAGTTACAGTTGCAAAAGAACAAACTAGTTCAATTTTTATTATGTTTTTTTAATTTCATGTACATTTATAGTCTTTTACAAAGTTTTTTAAAGAGCAGAGATAAAGTAACATGGCATCCTACAGGATTTCAGGTTTTTTAAAGGTGGTAAAAGTTCAGCTCAGGTGTGATTAAAGAGAAGCCTAATTCAGGTCAGCTGTGATTCATCTCTTGCCTCCTCATGGGACTGGGTGGAAAACACCTGGACCCTATAAAGAGTCAGGAGGCAAGGATGGGAAAGGGAAAGGAGCAGCTTTCATGGTGTTCTAAAAGAAAGCAGCTTCTGGGATTTAATGTGAGAAGAATGAATAATCAGAAATACAGAGCTGCATGGAATGAACAGGGTGAGTGGCAGAAGCTTCATGATGCTTAGTTAAAATATACAGTTTTGGGGGGTGAAGGGAGAGAGCCATTTGACCTAAGGGTGGCTTGGGGTCAGGAAACAGTCAGTTGTGTTTTATGTTTAGTGAGGGTGAGGCTGGTAAGGGTCTGGGAAGCCATGAGGCAGTGATTACACTGAAAGAAAAGCAAATGTTATGAAGAAAAGAAAGGTAAGGTAGGGGAGGTTGTCTCTGGGGTAGGTCTCCAGCATTCACATCCTAAGACACAGAACCAGGGGGGCTCCAGTCATCTTGGATGTGAGAGCTCTTTGAGAATTGAATGCACTGATACATCATAAATTATTCTTGAAAACAGGTCCCAGGTTGAACTGGGAGAAAGAACAAAGTTTATTTTCAGGGTTCAGGAGAAGTAACTTCTTGTTCAGGCCTGTTGGTTGGAGAAACTTGCTACTGGCTTTCTTGGTGCCTAAGGGAGATAAAATGCTTGTGGGGGGTCAGATGGGATGGGGATATATTTGTGGGGATGGTTTATTTCTGTGGAAGACCTATGCAGGAAAGTTTAACTACAAAAAGACATTCAGATTCTGTATTATTTACCATAATTGAACTGCAGCTTTTGAGCCCTGTAAGAACCAGAGATACCTAAGTGTGCAACAGAGTAAAGAGGGGAAAAAAAAAAACCCCAAACTGCTCCCTGCTGAGGTGTCACTGGGGAAGCTTGGTGTTGACCCTGGCTTGTGTAAGTGGCTTACAAAGCCTTGCAGAGCTGATGAGTTTTGCAACCTCAGAAATGCTTCTTGATAGCTTCTTTCAAGTCATCTGTGAAAGCAGAGTGGATTTTGTAGGCCATGGAACCAGCCTTGAAGTTTCCTTGTGTATTGATAATGCTCCTTAGGAAAGGAAAATGCTGTCTTTGGAACAAACTGTATCAAATCTAAATACCTCTTAGAGCAACTTGCCTTGAAAAAAATACCTGTCTGTGTTGTTCTGCTGTGTCAGAGTACTTTTGCCAAGCCAGGCTGTATCCCTGGTTAAAGCAGAGGAGAATCATTTAGGTTCTTGGATATAAATGGATAGAGAAATGGGATTGACTGTCTACTTGAAAGTGATTTGTGTGTCTGGGTTGTATCAATTCTGGTTTGTGGTTTTTTTGTTTCCTGAGGCTTGATGCAGCCACTTTGAAAAGCAAAAGGTAGAGTCCTGAGCCTGAAGCTAAGAACTGCACTATGTCTCTACACCTACATAATAACTATACAAATTTCCAGCCAAGATATTGCTTATATATCCATTTTATATTGGAGAAGAGGGAAACATGGAAGGCAAAGGGCTTGCTGAAACAGCATTGTTTAGGGAATCTGGAACATATGTGGGGCTCTTGGTTAGATAAGAGCAAATCATGTTAACCCCATGGCTGAATATTTTTTTGCTTGCAGGTGAACTGCTTTCATTTCCCAGTGTTTCTCTGTATCTCTGCATCCAGTCTGTGTGTTGCATAATTTTTTTTCAAGGTCAAACTTGAATTTGCCTCAGTTCTTTTCCTCCCTTATATTAAAATAAATGTTTCTGACATTGTCAGCAAAAAGCTCTCAGTCTAATCAGCATCATATGGTGTATCCCTTCTTAATGTGAATTGAGAAGCACTGCTTGGTGTTGGAGGCTGACAGGCAGCTGCAATGCTACTGTGCAATTTAAAATCCCAGGGTTAGGTCTGGGGATGTTGTAGTGTTCCCCTGAGTCCCAGAACAATCAAAATTGCTCTTCTTGTTTTTCTTTTCCTTTCTACCTGTGCTATTCAGCACTGAGTTTTGTAGGCTAGGGCTAATGAAAAATATTTACCCAAGGGAGAAAGTGAGATTTGTATCAAGCACTTCTTGATTGATATATTGATATATCTAAACAGATGTCATGGGGGAGTTCCTTCACCAAAAGGCCTGAAAGCCTCTAAGATGTTTCAGTTTTGTGCACTATTGGCAGAGTTATACTTCAAATGCAGTCATATCTTTATTGATTTGAGAAATGGAAGTTTATCAAACTTTCAAAACCTGTTTTTCAGGCAATGGAAGCATAAATGCTTTAAACTTTAGGGGGGGGGGGAAGCCCCAACCTTTTCCACATACTTGAATTTGAAGTAATTTGATTTTTTTTTTTTCTTTTAGGGTCTTTTCTGTCCTTACTTAGCTGTTGCAGTTAATGCAAGTGATGTATCTGAGAAGGCTAAGGAGGAGTGTTAAGGATCACTCCAATCTGTGCAAAGCAGTTGTTGGAAAGGATGTGATAACCATTTTAGAGATACCTAGAGATTATTGGGAGTCTCCAAGAGAAGGCCTCTGTGTCTAATTAGCTGTTAATTAAAACCCTGATTATCTGGTCTGTATCCAGTGGCATTTACAAGCAAGATGATAACATGATGCATGTGTAATTCTGTTAGCAAACTTCAGATTGTTTTACCAGTTTAAGCTATGTGACAAGGGCTGGTAGGAAATCTATTTCTTTAGGTCTCTAAAAGACACTTCTGAAAAGGTCAGGTGGAATGTGTTTTAAATAGCCAAATTGAAGGGACAAAATGGTCCCAGGGTTGTTGTACCAATATAGTAGGTTTTTTTTCCTTTGTCTCTGCTTTTCTTTGAGTTGTTTCTTCCTTGCACATAGTTCACAGCTGAGCCTGGTAAGAGCCTATTAGCAAGTGAGAGTTATCATGGTTTCAAATGGAGAATACTGAGGCTTCAGCTGTGGAGTCTGAGTCCTGGCAAAGGAGAATAATCCAGACCTCCTTATACATTGACCTTTATGATAACACTGGTTTGAGGCTGTTTCCCACCTCAAAACCTTTGTCCCTTGTTTGCAGAGCTAATGTGGAAGTTGCTTTAATGCAGCTTGTGGAGTTCCTTGGAGCTTTTCTCCTTTCAGCAGCTGCTAGCATCTTTCCTTGTCTAGTCTCTAGGGAATGTAAGGTAGTGTGAGGAACCATGTTGCTGGTAGCTGATTGCTGCTGTCCTGATGTTACTACATAATCTGGACCTTGTTCTGAAGCATGAGGTGCTGCACTCTGTGATGATAAGCTGTAGGAGACAGGGCAGCAGTATGCTGCTGTCATCTGTGGGAGATCATTTGCTTAGGAAACTTGGGGTTCTTTGAGGGCTTAATTGTACAGGAAAGTGACTTTTAGGAAGGAATAAGATAGCATCATAGCATCATGGACTTGGTGGTGACTTACCATGAGCTGTTTTTAAGCTTAGTTGTTGGTGTTTTCAACTTTTCTTTAAGATAACTGCCATGACTGAAAGATTTGGAAAAGCAGCAAGCATGTGTGTGCTGTGTTTGAGTTTTGTTGCATCACAATTAGCTATTGCTAGTGCCTTGCTCCTTTTAATGTCTGAGAGGGCTAATCAAATATCTCTCTTTTGCAGAATGTCTATAAATTCCATGCCCAAGTGGCTTGTTCACTTCCCTCTCTAACAGAAGATGATTTTCTTGGGCAATTAATTCTTGTAGATTTCCCAGGTTTATGAAACTTTTCTGTTAACTTTTCTCATGGATGTTTGAGCAGCCTCTCAGAAATGTGAGAAAGATGTAATCAGAGAAGAAGTTAGACTTTTCAAGGTAATTGTTTTATTGTTGCACAGTAATTGTTCAATGCAAAATTGTCTGAGCCCTTCTAGAAGTGGAGGCCAGAGCCCAGATCTAATACATAGTCTGAAGGGCTTCATGCTTTCTAATCAGGGGAAGCTTGTGTTCCCCCAGATGCATGGTGACATGGTTTCAGAAGAAGAGTGTGGAGGCCCTAGGCAAAAGCCCTGGTTTGGTTGTTCCTCTAGGAGATGTGTTAAGTCAGAAGTACCTGCTCCAGGAGCAAGACTTGAGGAGTAACATTTTTCATTAGCTTTAATCCTAGGCCAGGCTTTCTATAGCCTGCACCCTTTGGAGCAGCAGTGTTGGGGTTGTTCAGCTGTCCCTGGACAGAGACCTGGTCCTTTAGCTGGGGATTTCTGTTTCCACTGCTCTGGACTTTGTAACATCTCTGATGTCAGCTGAGAATGGGACTGCATAATGCAGCATTTTCTGGCTCTGGGCACAGTGTTGTTACTGGTTCAGCATGTCTTGGTTTCTCTACAAGAGCATGAGCAGTGCTGGCAGCATGAATGAGAAGTTAATACACTCAACTGAACATGAGTGCACCTGCCCTGCTCACATCCTTGGCTTCTTAAAGCTTGTGAGAAGTAGTCTGAGTGGCCAGATTTTGTTGTTGTTAGTGGTTTTGTTCCTTTCCTTTGGAGACTGATTTCTCTAACATTCAAATGCTGTTAATCCTGTATTAGTTTGGGAAGTAAAGACATTTACTTTTCAGCTTTTTTTTACCTTTCATACAAATACAGTCATGAAGGTTGGATAAGATCATCAAGTCCAACTATTAAACCAACACTGCTAAGTCACCACTAAACCATGTTCCTAAGCACCACATCAACACATCTTTTGAAGACTTCCAGGGCTGGTAGTGACTCCACTACTTCCCTGAGCAGCCTGTTCCAATGCTTTACAAATAAACTCACTGGAAACAGGGCACTGCTCTTCCTGCACTGCAAACTGGCAAGTGATAATGTCATCTTGAGCAGAGTTCTTTGCTTATTTTATGCTAATCTTGTGAAAGTTTTATGGAAGTAACAACTCTCTGGTTCTTTTGGTATGTAATTTTGCTCAGGGGAAGATCCCAACCCTTTTGAAGTTGGTGGCAAAATGCCATTGACTCGTTCAGCCTTGAAATCTTTCATGTTTCAATGAGGCCATAACAGTAAATAAACTTAGTTTCTGTGACTTTGACTAAACCTTCTTCACACACATAAGTTTTGCAGAATGTTAAAACCAGGCAAAATGCAGCCTGCACTGTTTGTGTGTGGAAGAATTCCAATTTTCTTCCAAGCCAGATCTTCTGCAGTATCATACAATTACTTTCACCTGTGTATATGCTTTTACTTCCAGGACTTGCCTTAAATGTGTTTAGAAGATAGGAAGGAATTTCTACCAGGAGATAGCATGAAAGATCAAATGTTTTCCCTGTCTTCATTTTCTTTATCTCTTTAGAAAGCTGAGAGACAGCAGCAGGTAATTTGGAGTCTATATTTTTGAAGAAGGCCCTAGCTGTTCCCATTACCAAACCAAGCCTTCAGGAAATTGTGGTTACTTCATAAGGGTGTCTGACAAGTGCTGGCTTCTTTTGAAAGCAGAACATAAAAGCTGTTCATCCCTAGCTTCTATTTAAATACAAGTTGAAACAACCTAAAAAGAAAAGCAAAAAGGGAATAATATTCAGCAAACATGGTGTGTATACATATGATAAGGAGGTAGTTCCTCCAGTAGGATCCTAAAGGAGAGGAAAGCATGGTTTTGCCTGGCTGTGTCCTTGAGTAATTAAAGGTGCAGCAGGCTTGGGTTTGGCAAATTTAATGTTAGGGATGTTTGCTAGAAGCACTGAGCAGGGGTTAATCCTAATTTTAGAGTTCATAAAAAGTCCTTTCCTGAGTCTAGTTTGAGAAAGCATTACACAAGCCCTTTGGTGGCTCATGCAGTTGCAAACAGGTCATTAGTTGTTTAAAAACAAGACTTGAAGTTTGTTTGGGGCAAAAATAGCAAGAGTGCTTGATTGTGGAAGTTGGATTTGGAGGGGAGTGAGGTTTCTCACACTGAATTTGTCACATACCACATTCCTCCCTTTCATCCTCCCCTTCATCTTATCTCTGAATGATACTAAACAAAACACCATCAACATCTCTTCAAACTAAAAATGTTTGCTAGCCAGCTAGCTCTTTACTTAAACAAGAAAGGTGGGCTTGTTTCCTTAAACAGAGGACTTTCCTTGCATAGAGCTCCCTAAATTTTCCTATATTATGGAAAACCTATCAAAAATTAAGCAGGCCTTCTAAAACCACAATCTAACTTCCCATAGCTCTATTCCCCAAATTCACCCTCTTCTCTCAGCAGCTCCCAGCTTTATATTGATGGCATCCATGGCAGCTTGGTGCAGCTAACCCTGGCTGCCTTCACAGCTGAGGGACTGGGCAAATAGCTCTTCCAGTGAGTCCCAGGCTGTCTAACTCTGTGTCCATTTGGAAAAGCAGGGTAATAAACAGATCTAATTCTGTTTATTTGGTTGGTTGAGCTTCTTTTGTGTTTTATTTTCCACCACTGCTTTGCATAGTATCTGCCCTGTGGAGTGTAGTCCAGTAAAGCCCTTAAATACACTTGCATTCACTGTGGATGTTCAATGTTAAGTTTGAAGGTGGTGGGAGGAAGAATAGATGAGGTTGAACTTTTCTTCTCTTCTTTCTGAAATGCTACCACTGAAAATTTCCAGAAGGCTTAATTTCCATAAGGAAGAAGCTAACATTTTAATTTCCTTCTATTTAATTTCCTTTATTTCTCCACCTGAGGTTAATAGTGCTGTGAGTGCCTGAAATACATGCAGGAAAAGGCATGGTGAGAAAGACAAAACCTCCCTGATTCATTCTGAGGGGCCAAATTCTGCTCCTTGGGGTCCATCACTGGCTGTGCATTATGGAGATTTAAGGCCAGCTGGTCATGCTTCTGTTCCACTGCAGCTGGTCTAGATGATCATTGTAGGTCCCTTCCAACTGAACCATTCTGTCACATACCCTTAGCTGTAATAGAAGTGTCTCTATAAATGTAAAGACTTGCTCAGAAAATCCATAACTTCTGTGGAAGGAAAACAGACTTAGCCCTGTGTCCCTGTGCTGAAGTCATCCACAAGGGCACTGAGGAAGGAGAGAGCCACTGTTAGAGCTGAATAGCAGTTACTTTCCTGAGGGGTTGGGAGGTGGTTTCACTTGTAACCCTACTTCTAAGTCTTCTGCCTCTGTTTGTTTCTTACAGTGACAGGTTCCCCCTTTTAATTACTGCTCTGTCAGCATCTATAGGCATTGTTTCTTATGTTGTAAACTGAAGAACATCACTGTTAAGTGGGAAGATGTATTCAGTTTAGGTTTTGGGTTTGGTTTTTGTTGTTGTTCTTATATGGGCAGAAATTCCTCATGTTGACTCTTCAGTGTACACTGGGAGTAATAATAAAAACCCCCAGACCTTATTGTAAGGGAAGAAATATTAATAGAGGAAGAAAACATCCAAATTTGCTCTGTGGTGTTTGCTCCTTTGAGTGTTTTTAAGGCTGTCAGCTGGCAGGGGGTGTTCAGTCCAAACAGATGTCCCTTTTCTCAACTGGGGACTGAAAGCAGAGGGACAAACTGGATTTTTTTCATTGCTCATATTTCTCCTGAGAGAGCAAGTGATGTGAAACTTAGTTTCTCCATTACCAGAGAGAAAACAGCTGTTTCTGTGAGCTTCAGCTCCAGATTGCAGTCCTCCTCCTGCTTAGCACTGCATTGAAGCTCTGTGCTGCCAGCAAATGCTGGTGCCTCGTGCACTGCGTGGTACCTGCAGAAGGACACAGCAGAAGGTGGGGAGAGGTGGCATTTGTGGGTGCCTTAGAGCCTCAATACAGGGCATCAGACTTACTTGTGTTCCAAACTACTGGGTTTTTGTAAATTGAACTTGCATTTGAGGTGATTCTCATCTGATAGTCTCTGTAAAATATGTGGAAGAGGGTTGGGGGGAGTTAATGATATGTGAAACTAATTTAGTGATAGTCAAGAAGGCCAATGGTCTCCAGGGATGCATTAAGAGTGTGGCCAGCAAGGCAGGGGAGCTTCTCCTCTCCCTCTCCTCTGCCCTAGTGAGGACATATCTGCAATCCTGGGTCCAGTTCTGGGCTCCTCGGTTCAAGAGGGACAAGGAACTACTGGAGAGAGTCCAGCAGAGGCTATAGGAAGATGCTGAGGGGACTGGAGCATCTCTGGGAAGTGGAAAGGCTGAGAGCCCTGGGACTGTTTAGCCTGGAGAAGAGCAGACTGAGGGGATCTTAGCAATGCTGGTCAAGATCTAAAGGATGGGACTGGACTCTTCTCAGTGATTCCTAGTGGTAGGACTAGGGGTAGCAGGCACAAACTGGAACACAGGAGGTTTCAGCTAAACATAAGGAAAAACTCTGAGTGTGGCAGAGCCCTGGCCCAGGCTGCCCAGAGAGGCTTTGGTGTCTCCTTCTCTGTAGACTTTCCAAATCCACCTGGACATTATCCTGTACAACCTGCCCTGGGTGACTCTGTTTTGGCAGGGGAATTGGACTAGATGATCCTCAGAGGTCCCTTCCAACCCCTAGCATTCTGTGATTCTGTGTAATTGGCATCTGTTATTCCCAGGAATAAACAGGCATAAGATGGAATGGTTTGGGTTGGAAAGGACTTTAAAGATCAAGTAGTACTAACAGTTGTGCCATGGGCCCAGACACCTTCTATTAGACCAGTTTGCTCAAAGCCACATCCAACCTGGCCTTGAACACTTCCTGGGATGGTCATCCAAAACCTCTGTGGGCAACTTGTTCCAGTGTTTTGCCACCTTCACAGTGAAGTGTGACTTAATTATGTCTAAATCTACCCTCTTTTTGAGTTTAAGGCCATTGCTACTTGTCCTATTAATACATGCCCTTATAAAAAGTCCATGGTGCAAATGTTTCCTATACTTGCTTTTGGAAGTG
The DNA here is from genome assembly GCA_013399015.1 of Galbula dea. Lineage (NCBI taxonomy): Eukaryota > Metazoa > Chordata > Aves > Piciformes > Galbulidae > Galbula > Galbula dea. The sequence goes on from VWZX01010081.1 coordinate 2,118,007, forward strand.
GAAGTTGTCAAAGATCTCTTGGAACAAAGGTGGATAGCATAGGCTACTTAGAAATAATAAACAACAGGTATGTTTCTGTTTAACCATTTAAGAGTTGAAAGGATAAGTCTGTAGAATAATATACATTGTGAAGAAGTCCTAGACAGTCTCCTGTTTTTCTGCAGTAGGAGAGGTGGATGTGAGCTTAGTCTCCTTGTTTTATTTACCCTGGTGATTTCCAGTTGTGATTCATTCTGGCTAATGAGATCAAAGCACAGAGTTTCCCTTGCACTAATGCACTCCCTCAAAAGGCATTCATTGCTTCTCCAAAATATGTAGGCAAACCTATAGGACTTCATTTTGTTTTTACAAAATTGAGCTTGAAAATCAATAAATATTTACTTTGTTGCACTTTTTTGCCAAAAAAATTGATGAGAGAGAGAGAGAGCTCTCTGGCCCAGCTGATGTGGAAGTAAACCCTGGCAGGTAGCAGCTCCTGGTGAGTGTAGCCAAAGGTCAGTCCTGAGTTGAGTGTGGGAGCTAATGTAGGACATGCTGATAGAGATAAGGGTGATGAATGTTTATTGTCTAGCTTGAGAAACTGATAGGGCAGTAGAACTGATAGGATAGTAGTGTAATGCCTTTCTAAATGGCCTTAAATAGGATTTTAAATAGGATTGGCACTGATTGGATGTTGGTTTGCAGATTGATGTATTCACTTCTGCCTTTGTGAAATCTATTCCAGTTCATCTGAACTGGTTCTTACTGTTATGGTGACAGAAAGATTGACCTACAGGCCAATTATTTTCTTTTAACTAAAACAGTCCAGGTTGTGGACAATGTTGTGCTTAAAAGATGACAAAGATCTAGGCTGGTCCAGTTGTTTCCTAGTGCAAGCTGAATTCCAGCAGATGTGTGCTGCAGGTGTAGATGATCAACCTTTTCTGACAACCCTGTTTCTAATTTTCCTCTAATTTCCTTGATTGCTTATGAGTTAATTGTGTGTGTAGTGATAGAAAGGCTTCAGAATGCTGCTTGCATCACTTAATTAAGAATAAATCAATGCATTTTCCAAGGTGGTAAAATAGTTTTAGGCTATTTGTTTTGCTGAGTGGTGACTGCTTTTTAACAATTGATCCTGTCTGTACTGGGTGCTCTGCAAACCTGATGCATCATTGGCAATTGGCTACTCACTTGGAAGTTAACTGATTAAACAACTCTTAACATGCTAATTAAGAGGTACTTTTATATTCCTAGATGTCTCAAACACCTCTACACTGCTTGTATTAAGGAATACTGGGACTGACTGATGCTTTGGTTTTAGTTCACTAAGGAGTTTACAGGAATATAAATATAATTGCACCTCTTTTTGCCAATTGATTTTATTACAGTGCTTAATGGTTTGTTGAATAGTTTATAGGATAATGAATGTCATTTCCTTGTATTATACTATAAATAACTTGGCAAATTTTTAATTAGGATAATCATGGTAGCTTTCTCTACTGCTGTAATCAAGCTTTGCTTTTTGCCATCCAAGAACTAATGTACATCTATATCAAGTTAGACCAATTATGTTTTTCTAGAGAGTACAAGATTTTGCTGATTGTACTTGGTGGGTTTTCTAATAACCCTTTCCTTCTTGAGTCTCAGCTCTGCTTCTCTTGGAATGATAATTAGCTGCATTGGATGAGTTTGAATTCTTTTAATATTCTGATTAGAAGAATGTAGAGGACAGAAGGTTTGTTCCATGAAAGATTTGGAAGTCTGGGGTTTTGTAGCATTTGCAGAAGATCAGGCATTTCTCAGTTGAGTGTATAAAGAAATTTTAAAAGCTACTAAAGGTAAATTGTTGGTTTCAGTTGTTATCTTAGAGCCTATTAACCATTAAAAAATTACAAATGGAGAAACATTTGAAGCAAAAGTTTTTGCAAGTGCTGCAAGTACTGCATGGAGCAATGTTCTAGGGGAGAGGAAACTGATGTGCAAGACTGTGTCTCCAGCACAGCTTGGAAATACCTGAGGGTCCCCAGCTCCTAAAGCAAGGCAGGCAGGATGTTGTGCTGTGGCCACATGCCCACCCCATCCCATGATTCTGACTTCCTCAGGGCTTCTTCAGTGCCTTGAAAATACTACATTTACATCCTCAACTAAGTTTGTCAAGAGTGGAAAGCCTTAAAAAGCTGTGGTTAGGATTTGGCACTCACCACCAGGGCCTGGGTTTGATTCCTGGTCAGGGAAGAATCCTTCTCTGGCAGGGGGGGTTGGACTAGGTGATCTTTCAAGGTCCCTTCCAACCCCTAACATTCTGTGTGATTCAAGAGTGAATTGTTGTCCTTTTCCTGATGACTTGTTACCTTCTGAACCTCTTCTAAAGAGATCATCTAACAAGGTGCACATGAGACAGCAGAGTAAATACTTAGCAGTTATTGTTAAATCTACCCTGCCCTATGCCCACCTCATGCTGCTGTAACTTGAGCATGTTCTGTTTTGATTGTATCAGAAATTGCTGGTTTTAAGTCTGTTTTCAGTTAAATAGAACAACCTGATCCAATGGGGGGTGTCCCTGCCTATGGCAGGGGGTTTGGCACTATCTTGTGGTTGCTTCCAGCACAAACCATTCTATGGCTTAATCAGAAAAAAGCCTTTTTGTCAAAAAGTGAAGCAATCCTGTATGTATGTGGAAAGCCTCACCTCTTCTAGTGAAGAAGAGGATCCCTGGTTTCATAAAGGAATTCTTGATGAGGAAAAAAGATTCTAACTCTGCTTTTGCTCTTTTGAGCAAGAAACAGTTTTCTACCACCTACAACTTCATAAAACATTCATGAAGCTCCAGTCATAGCATATTGCTGTGTTGTAAATGATGACAGAGCTACAGAAAGGCTAACTCTTCTCCACAGAAACCAGAGACTTAGACTCTAATTTCCCATTTTCTCTGACTTTTATAACAGTAACAGAAAGACCTATTTGATGTGAAGGGCTGATTTCCTATGTCTGCTCTAGCAGACAATATAAATACCCATTGCATTGCTAAGATTTGGAAGTTGTTAATGTGGCTTTTGCTGCACTGCAGAAGTTTCACTTCAGCTCTGTGGCCCCAACACAGCTAACATGCAGAGCTCTAGCTGCTTGCTTACTGCAGTTTTGCCATTATGTCATCAAATACAAATCTCAACATATGGTCATTTTCTATAAAAGATGGAGCCCAAGAAAACTGGGGAGAGCAGTGATGAGTTGAGGGGGAAAAAGATCCAGTGGAAATAGAGTTAAATGTCAATGTCTGCATTGTGCCTAGTTAATATTTCACAGCAATGCTGTCAGCTTGCTATAGAGCCCAAAGGATTTATACATTTTTCTGACAGATGATCATGATTCCCATCAGTACACTTAATGCCAACATCTGTAGGGTTCCACCTAATTTAGGAAACAAATATATTCTGTCCTCATCAAAAAAAGAATAGTTTGTATGTTCCAGGAATTGCTGATTACTTTAGGGTCATTGCAATTAAGTGGAGGATAGAAATTTGTAAAGGGCTGTGGTGCAGTAACATAATTCTTTCCTTTTGACTGCTGTTTTTAAATGCAGGTTGGCCAGTGCTAGCTTCTGGTCTTCATAAGACAGTGAGAAAATGCCTTTGATGATAGCTCTGAGTAAACAGAAGGTATAAATGTGCTCATTAGAACAGGCTGTGGAAAGTTCTGATTGTTCTATGCTCTGTGGGTCATGGATGCTTGGAATATATTATATATATCACAGGTTTTTATCCCATTCAGAACTTTCTTTAAGCTCCACTGTAATTTTTAAGTTTTATAGCTTTATTTGTCCTTAGGGAAAGTCTCTCAAAATCCAACTTTTCTAACCTCCTTTACATTAAGTAATGGCCAGAGTGGATACTAATGCACAAGGACACCTGTGTAAACATTCCTCTTTACTGTGTACCTCTTAATGCCCTCATGGGTGGTGAAGATATTCCCTGCAGCCTTTGTTACATTCTGCTAAATAAATAACAATAATGCACTTGATCTCTTCTTTTGGTGGTTTTTTTATTCCCTAGGTCATATTTCTGCAAGCTAGAGCTTAATTATTCATGTGGGTGTACTAATACTCAAGGAAGAAATGTTTATACTTAGTGTTGTTCATGAATGAGTTTTGCACATGCAAAGAGAGTTGTCTGGTACCAATGTAGCATTGCTGCAGGTAGAAACAGAGCTTAGTGCTCTTGCTTCCTTCTGTGGAGAGTACACCAGAAAGCTGAGGGAAAGAATGTCTGGCTTAATGAGTTAGAGGAGGAAAACCCTGACCAAAGGTTACAAAAAGTACCAGAATTTCTCATAACTGCTTTAAAAATAATAGAAAATGAAAGTGAGGAATGTTAGATTGCATCTGGTGAGGTGAAAAAGAAATGCAACTTGAATTTTAGTCAAAGAGGTCATTACTTACACAGCACTCCTAAAATGACTTTCCTGATCATCTCTGTAGTTCTGCAGATTTCTATTATTCATCACTTCTAAATGACATAAACTAACTATGTAGGTTAAGATCAGTGAGTTTTCATTTAGGTAGTGCTTAAAGCAGTTACCTGCAGGGTTTTGGGGGGGAAAAATAGGAATTTCAGATGAAGTGATTTCTTTTATGTTGGTGATGTTTGCCCAAACCATGATTAGGAAAACTTAGAAGAGTTTTTACCTGCCATAGGATACTAGCTGGGGTAGTTTTAAAATAAAATGTCTGCTTTTGAATGAGAAATGTATTATTATGTACTGAAATGTCAGCCTTGAGATTGTCTTGGTCCTGTGTTCTTTTGACAAGACAAGGAAGCACAACAGTGTCCTGTCAGTGAATCTGATCAGAATAAAAATGAACTTATTGTAAGCCAATAAAATGAGTCTAAACCACTTCAGTAGAAGCAGCATTGAGTTAAAACAGGAGCAATACTGCATTTGGTTTTGAATGATGAATAGGACTTCAGTTTCAAAGGTTATTTTCTCTGCCTACTTGATGCAGGCTTAGTGTAGCACTGATAAAAGGTTCTTTCTGACTTGCCTGGTTCCCCTATGGAGCCTGGATGTGCAGAGGTCCAGTTTGTAGTGTATAAAAGACATTTCACACAAGCTAGCAACTCCTTGTGTTGCTCTTTGTTTTGTCACTGTCCTGATAATTTAAAATATTTTTTTAGTTGTCTCTATTTTCATCTCTCTCTTGTCTGTCTTATCTCCAACATCATTTCATCTCATTTTTGCTTCTTTAACAGCAGCCTCATGGGATTCTTGGCCTTTTCCCTCTTCAAATGAGAGAGACCTCTTTCCTCCCAGCAGCTTTTCTGAGGCATCATTAACTAATGTCACTTGTTAGAAATGAGAAAGCAGATGATGTCTAGTGATGTGTTTGGGCCAACACAGAAAACCAGGAGGACCAAACAATGTCTTTGTTGTTCTTGTTGAGGTCAGGCACAGTAGGGGAGTGAAATCATGAGAAGTGGTTCTCATGCAAGTGTCCAATAAAAGCCTTACAGACTTGATTCTTTTTTTTTCCTGGGGTAAAATCAGCAGAGTTTGGAAGAGTGCTATGGAAAAATGGATTTGTAATTCATTTGTCTTTGTAAAGAGGGAGATATTTTTAGTTCTCCTCCCTAGTGCTCACAAATACAGAAGTCTTTCTGCTATAGAAGGTGAAATTCATTTGGAATGGCAGATTAATCTCCATGGGAGATTAAACCAGTCAAACGTCCACCAAAAAAAAAAGGGAAACTATGGACCCAATTCTACCTCCTCACTCCTCAGACTGCATTGTGTTGTGCCACTTATAGCTAAAATAGATTCACAGTGTGATATTTCTGATTGAACAAAGGGAAGGGAAAGTGCTAGTGAGGTCTGAGCTAGGGTAAAATGATGTTCTGACGTGGATCTCCATCAACACAGCAGGAGGTGGAAGGAGAAAAAGTGATCTGACTGGCAAATGTAAGGCAATGCCCAAGATGGCTTTGAAAATAAATGCTTTAGTGAAGCATAACATAGATAGTTTGCATGTTTCTGCTTGAGTCTGTGGAGATGATGGGGAATGGTGTGCAGAGATCTCAAAAGAGCCTGGAATCTTCACCTGCCTGGGCCATGTGATACAGCTGACCTGGTATTTCCTCAGGAGACCTTGCTCTGCCCTCTCTAATGACTACTTAAAAGGCATCAGTGTTGTGGCTAGAGATATTGGGAAAGCCATGACCACCAGTGTCTGACCTACCATCATCTTTGTCAAATTCTAGTAATATCTCCTTGCTTTTATTTAGCAAAGCAGTAAACAAAACACTGTTTCACTCAAGCATCTTGTCCTGTTCTTATTCTGATTTTTATCTGTGGCTTGCAAATTGTGAAAGATTTGTTCAACTTTTTGTATTATTACTAAGTCACCTTCTTTCTGTTTCCTCAAAAGGCAGACTTCCAGAATACATTGGGGTTGTTCAGCCTGGAGAGGAGAAGGCTTAGAGGGGACCTTATAGTTGCCTTTCAGTACCTGAAAAGGGATTGTAAGGCAGAAGGAGAGAGACTTTTCTCCTTGTCTGATTGCAACAGGACAGGGGGGAATGGCTACAAGCTGAAGGAGGAGAGGTTTAGGCTGGAGGTTAGAAGGGGGTTCTTTACCCAAAGGGTGGTGAGGCACTGGAACAGGTTGCCCAGAGAAGTTGTGGAGGCCTCATCCCTGGCAGTGTTTAAGGCCAGGCTGGATGTGGCCCTGGATGACCTGGTCTAGTGCATGTGGTGTCCCTGCCCATGGCAGGGGGGTTGGAACTAGCTGATCTTCAAGGTCCCTTCCAACCTTAGCCATTCTATGATTCTCTGATTAAAATGAGTAGATATTTGAAAGTGCATCTCAAGGGGTCACCAAAACATAAAGATACAGGTGATAAGAGTTGAAAAAGGTCTCCCTTGTGTATTCAGTTGCATTTGTCACCTTAGGTTTCCTTCAAAATTGATGTCTTCTGTAGAAAGCTAGCATGGTGGGGCTTAGAAGAGACCTCTGGGGATCATCTGGTCTGACCACCCTGCTAAAGCAGGGTCACCTACAGCAGGTTGCCCAGGATCACATCCAGATGGGGTTGGAATCTCTCCAGAGAAGGTGACTTCACAACCTCTCTGGGCAGTCTAGGCCAGGACTCTGATATCCTCACAGCAAAGAAGTTTTTCCTCATGTTTGGGTGGAACTTTCTGTGTTCCAGCTTGTGGCTATTGTCCCTAGTCCTGTCACTGGACACTACTGAAAATTCTGGCTCTATCTTCTTGATACCTGTTCCTTAGATATTAACAAGCTTTGAGAAGATTCCTTCTGTCTTCTCTAGGCTGAGCAGCCCCTGGTCTCTCAGCCACCACTCCTAAAAGAGATGCTGCAGTTAAATTCTGCCTGGAATACTACATTTGTCCTCAGTGATAATGTGATTTTCTCCAAAATAAAACATAAGGTGTATATGCTTGTCAAATTGCCCTTAAAATCTCTTGATTTTTTTTTCTTTTCTGGTATTTATATCTTCCAGGAATTGAACACTTGCTGTTGCTTAAACTTCCTTTATATTTCTGATATTGATCATTGTTAGGTAGCAAATAACAGAAGAAATTTTTTTTGTGTAAATGCACAAAGCAGGTTTCAAAACATCCTGTGTATGTTGCTGGATCTTACCTAATGTTTCCTAAAAACCATCATAAATTAATTTAGTCTCACAATGCAGCCTTCAGAAATATCTTGGAAACCATTGCTGTGTTTATTTTATTCCTTTTAATGCCACTGCAGAAAAAATGATCTAAGAATAAGTTGTTTAAACATCTCCTTGAAATAGAGTAGGGTTGGGGGAGGAGGAAATCCTGCATTTTTATCAGTCAGGTAGAAAGGAAATGATAAAAAATTATGAATTTATAAATTCTTAAGCCTCAGTTTAGTTAGACTTGGTTCTATCTATTCAGAGTCTAGAAGACTGATACTGAGTTTATTTAAACTCATTGCAAGGTGCTAATTGTTCTTTGTGCTGATCAGCCCATAATGCCTTAATGAGGAATATATTTGGCTTAAAAGAGTCCTCAGGACAGAAGTCAAGTATGTGAGGGAAAGCATGGTCTTGTCTTAAGGTGAGAAGATGAATTTCTCTGCTGATCTCATTGTTCAGATAGATGGAAAGCAAGGCTGAGGTGGTCAGAGAGGAGTTCCTCCTGGTCTGTAAGGGTGCTCATCACTGAAGTCACACCATCTTCTTAATTCCAGTTTGACACAGCTTTATGAGCTGGTTTAATTGCAGGCCATAAGTGATGGTGTAATAGTATCTGCAGTTCAATTAAGGCTTTTACCACAGTGGAAGTAAATACACAGGTCTGTGGAGCTTTCTTAGGAGTTAGTGTGCCTTAATTACCAGTGCTCTAACACATTTCAGTGAGCCACAACTATATTTCTTTAGTCTTTTTTTAGATTTAAAAAAAAAGGTACCAGCATTCTGCTCCAAGTGTGTTTTCTGTGGAATGGCACTTTAAATCTACTTGAGCATCATTATTGAAGAGACTCAAACAGTTTAGATCTTAATTGATATTAATAGGAATAACCCTCAATGATGTGAATTTGGCAAGCCAGGAATTGCAGCTGTTCTCAGCAGTAGTGGCAGTAACAAAGATAATTAATTGTTTTTTTCCCTGGGAGATATATTTAGATTGCACAATCTAAATATTCCATTCCCTAAGCCCTAATTCAGCCTTGTATTTGTGCTGCAAATACAGTAAGTGAAGCTAAAGTTAATATTTTTTGACTGTCACACCACAATATGAACTATTGAAATTGTTTTTAAGAAATAAAGTATTTCAAATATTTATTTCACAAGCCTTCATATGATGACTCAAATGGTTGATACTGCAAAATGATTTTTGTTAACATAAAACCAGATTTTGGGGTTTCTTTGAAAGAAAAAGCTTTGTAAGACTTGGTTTATAAGAGCTGGGACTTGAACTGGCCCAAGCAGTAGCATACAAAAGGGATATCATATTGAATATCTCTGAGCATGTGTTCCTGGCAGAGTTTCAGACAAAGTATTCTTGAGTGAGCACAGCTTAATTTGTGAAGAGTTTACAGTCAGCATTCTAATCCTCCTGGATTATTAAAGAGTATGTCAGGGTTCAGTCTTCAAGTGTTAAAATGCATAAGGATGTGTTAATGGCCCTGTAAAACGTTAAGACTCATCATGCAGGAGACCTCTGCCTGAGTTATTGATTGCCAGGCTTTAAATTCTTTGTGCCACTTCAAACATTGTTCTGAGTGGTAAAGGAATCTTCAGGGGTTCTTCCCTTGAAGGTAGCCCCAAATTGCAGTCACCATTGATGTGCTCTGAACGTGGTGGCACCTGGCATGGAATGAAAGGCTGAAGCTATCCTGCAGCAAACAGCTCCTGCATCCTCTTCTTCAGGGGTGTTCAATTGTAAAGTGAAGAGTGTTTGCTGCTGGTCCTCATTCTCAAAGCTATAATAGATAAGCTCATAAGAGTGTGTATTCATATACTTTAAGTGTGTGGGTTTTTATTAACACTTATTTTAATAGGGGCTGTAAAACTCATGCATTTAAATGCTGTTCTAGAAACGACTTTGTTCAGAGTCAGAGTTTCTTTCATCAGTTATTTATTCCTACAATACAAAGTCTCTAGTGTAGGTGTAATTTTGTCTAGTGAGATAACATCCACCCTGAAAACACAACATGCTCAGAATGCTCTGCTGCTTGCTACAATAGTAATTTCCTTTTACAGGTTTAAAATCTGTGCTTATCTTAAAAAAAACCCCTAAACCAGATAATAGCCCCTGGGTGGGAGCTGCCACTGTCTCTGCTGGGCTGGGGATGGAGGCAGCAGTTTGGGCTCTTATTGAGCAAAGCTGGTGCCCTAAGACAGCTCCACAGACACATCCCTTCATAGTCAGCATATGAGGCTTTATTTCCCCTAAAATAATGTGGCACTGACCCACCAAACTAAACATTTACCTTTGTGATGTAAGTATTTCCTAAGCTGAGCTTCTGTCATATCCTGCAGTTATTTATACTGCTGGCTGAGGGGTACAGACTTTGCAGCAGGAAAATCTGTCCTTTATGAATGGGATGAAATTCTTCTTTCACTTGCATCTTGGAAGGTATTTAAATTATACATCATGCTTTGCATACAGCAAAATCAATAGGTGTAATGAAGAAATGAGTGCATGTAATCAGTAGTTGTAGTGGTAGTGATCTGACTGTTTTATCCCATACTGTTCCTTCAGGCTACTGCCCAGAAAACCTACTTTGTACTATTGAAAGAAGTTGCTTGAGTTCATAAAGTGAGTTGTTTCCAAAGCCAGGTTCTCTGGATCTCCCTGTGTTTGACCATGATGTGGCTGGAGTATCAGTTGCTTGGGATGCACGTTAAAAATATTGCACAGTCTAGGCTGGCTTTCAGGCCTGCACCAGTTCAACAGCAGTGGATTGAACAGGTAAAACTGCTTTTACCTGTGCCCTACAGTACAGTGGATTGCTTTTAATGAATCCCCAGCTAGGACAAACTCAGAAATACTACAGAATCACAAAATTATCAAGGTTGGAAGAGACCTCCTAGGTCATCACATCCAACCATCAACCTATCACCGTCATCTAAAACCATGTCCCTAGGACTAAACCAAGTCCCTCAGTACTACATCTAGACACTTTTTAAACACCTCCAGGGACTGTGACTCTACCACCTCCCTGGGCAGCCTGTTCCAATGTTTAACAACTCTTTCAGGGAAGAATTTTTTCCATATGGTACCATTAAAAACAAACCAAACAAACTAAAAAGTCTTGTTATTACTGAGATCATAGATCAGGCCAAACCACATTGTCCTGGGATCTGTGTACATATGTATATGTCTTTCAGGAACTGTAAGAATTGCATCTGCTTCAATCATTTAGCCAGTTGCTGGGGTGTTGTAGAGCAGCTGCAAAGAATAACTAGCACAGCACTGAAGGAAAAGCCTTCCCAGTAAATCCCTGACTCAAAATCACTTGTGAGTGAAATCATTCTGCTATGGAGCTCCAAAGCCACTTCTGTCTTCTGGGGAGAATTGCCTAGTTGTACATTTTTGCATCTCTTTCTTTCCTGCTGCTAGAATATAATTAAAGTTGCTAAAAATACTTGCTTCCTAATATTGTGTTTTTTCTGTGCAGGCATCTGCTATTATTCTATCCTTCAGGGAGGAGATGGTATAAAGATGAATGCTACTTAACTGCATTAAGTGGTCCATACTACATAGAGATATGAGATGACCCAAAGTCCCACAAAGTCTTTAAATTAAAATATAGATGTATTTAGAGGAACCTGCTGGCTTTGGTAGTTATACAGAAGTATTTTTACCCATCAAAAGCGAGTAGACTTCTGAACTCTGAACTACCAGTTTCATGCTAGCCTGTGAGAATTCACATTTTGAGTGCTGAGGAAATTAGTAGAACAAATGGGGGCATAATTACTGTGGTTTTAAAATACTGACATCATAGCTAATTATGGTTTAATCTACAGAACATACTGTTTGTTTAATAAGTCCCAGCAGAGATAGTTCTAGCATATGTTTTCACATCACCTGGAGGTAGCTGGTAACGACTGTGGCAAAGCTATCAAGAAAGTGACAGTTGATAAGATTTCTATGTATTTTACAGTATACAGCATGGCTCACCTTTGAGATGCATCAAATCACTTAAGGGTAAGCAGTAATGAGCATCTAGAGCCAAAGTAGCTCAATGCAAAGAGTCTTTGTTCCCCTTTATGTATGCTAAAATCAAGGCTTTATTTTCTTTGAGTGATCTCAGCAGCTACCAAAGCTGGTGCTAAAATCCTGAGCACTCTTCCTGCTGAAGTGAGATCTGGTTATTGCTAGCAGAGGCTGAATATCCATCATCCTGTTGACCTGCTAAAATGATATCTGCAGGTTTTTTTCCTGAGCTTATTACTTGAGGATGTGTTTCCTTGGATTTTACTTGAAGCTGGCTAATTTTTCCTGAATATGAAGCTCTTGCTTTCCTGTCTCCTCAGCCATCACTTGAATTTTAATTATTGTTCCCCACATGTGGAAAGTCTCAAAAGTAACTTAAAGATTTGTGGCTAGAAGAGAGTGAGGATAAAGAGGAGCCTTAGTTTGTGTTTGTGATGGTTGTCCTCCAGCCAGTTTTATTGCGAGGTGGGACCTTCCTCTGCAAGAGCTGTGGTATGTCTTATTTATTCAGGTGCACACTAACTACTGGCTCAGCACATCATGCTTATGAGCCTGGTTTCCTGCAGTGGAACTTTTGAGATGTTAGGATTGTCTTGGCCACCCTTTAGTCCTCAGATAGCAGGAGAATTTGAAGAGAGCATTTATATTAAAAGTGAAATGATTTCATCCTTGCTTTCCATACAACTCAAAACCTTAGCACACATGTGGAATCATGCATACCATCTCTGGATTCTGGCTTTGGTGCTGTCTTTAGTTTGCTAATTGACTCTTTCCATCCTCTTGACCATGGTGTGTGACACAAATAGCCTTAGGGACTGCAGGGATCTGAAAAAGCAATAGCTGATAAAAGTCTTCCCATAGGAATGCTGCCTGTGAATTAAATGTTGTCTCCATAAGCATGTGGGGCTTGTTTTTTGTCAAGTGATGATTTGACAATTCTTGTTTCTCTCCACAAAGTTGCTTGATAACATTGTATCAAACATTGTCTTTATTTCCCCTTATCTATTTTCATATCTCTACAGTATTTTTTTAACAAAGTCCAAGTTAACATTTATGAAGGATAATGGAATTTTGCCTTAATAAGCTGGTGGAATAATTATCTAAACTTGGAGTTCTTTGGTGTTGACTTGTCTTTGAATAATTTATCTGTGACTGATGTTTTAAAAAATATATTAATGTTTCAAAACATTTAATAATTTTTATGATGATTTTTTAAATAACATTAAATAATGCAGTGGTAGTTACTTGCTTTTCCTTGCATGATGAACTAATGATAATCCTAGAATGCAACCTAGGACAAGTGAGAAAGCTCTCATCAGAGATGGGCAAGTCTTAGCTTGCTGCAAAAGTTAATGTTTCTTGTCAGTCCATGCTTGAGGCCTGTGATGCCCTTCTTAGCCTTCTATCAACTCAGCTCTTCTCCTGCTGTCCAAGCTTTGACTGTTTCCTTCTTGTTTCCAAAGAATAAAGGGACTTAGGTGCTCCTTAACCATGTGTGTCATTACTCAGTGCTCCCATAACTCACCCAATGCTGTCCCACTGCCCTGTGTGGGGTAATGAATCCAACTAGGGGTAGTTCCAAAACCTGTTTGTAGGTCATTCCACTGTTCTAGGTGGTTTAATATGCATATATGTTGGTTGTATTTTGCAAAGCAGAAAGATACTTCAGAGAGGAAGTTCATCCATCATTTTGATGTGATCCTTCTTCATGGCATTGCTGTTTTGGAACATAAGCTCCACTAGTAAATACCACTTAAAATTTTCTGGTAGTAATTTAGTCAAAGATTACATCTTCTTACCTCTAAATAATATGTTTGCCTACTCCAGGTGTTCACATTGAAGACATACTGACAGCAGCAGCTAAAGTCACAATATGTTATTCTCTCATAGTGTGAAAATTATTATTAAATGAATAAATTCCTAAATGACACCTTAAATTATCAGCCTTGGATCATGCTATCAAAAAGTCAGAGCTGAACTGCAGAAGATCACAATTTTAACTACTTTCCCGACAGTTAAATTGCAATTAAGCCTAAATTAGATGACCCTTTGGCATGCCATTGACTTAATTCTTACAATTAAACTTAGAACTGTTGATTGGAGTTATTTAAAAGAATGGCTATGACTTCAGTAAGGCCCTGCATAAATATGAAGCCATTTGTAGGATTGGAGTCAGTTTTATTTGTATGATTAGTTTTGTTCTAAGTTTCTAATGCTGCTACCACATTTTAATATGCAGTATCTGGTTTGAATTAAATCATTAACCCTGGTAGTAAGACTTTTCTTTTAGCTGTTTATGAAGCCAGTATTTGGAAAAGAGTTTTTGCTTGGTTCTCTTCTAGTTCTTTCATCCTTATAATGTCTTTAACCCCTTTTCCCTGTAGATTAATTACTCCAATGTAAAATGAACATGTATTAAACATATTGCTTATGGTAGCAGATTTGGCTGTTTAGTATAAATCTCTTGTTGCACAAAACAAAACCTTCATTTTTAAGACATCTCTGGTCATTACAATTGAATTATGTAAAAAGCTTCCATCTGCTATCAAAGCCTGTTCATCATTATTTCATGTCATTTTAAGTGGGATCATTCTGATATATGCTTAGTAAGAGCAGGCTTGCCACTCCGACTAGGAGAGTATGGCAAGATAAGGTTTCCTTCCTAGCTGCAAAAACATCTTAATGTTTATTGCCTTCTGATAAGGTTTTCTTCAAGAGTTTGCTTCTCACTTCTCCTGTCTTGCTATCTCCTGTGTCATTGGTGTACTTAAATTGTCTGCAAGTCACAAGTTCTTCCAGACATCTCCCCCAGGCCATTACATTAATCGCTGTGGGATAAAACCCAGCTTTGCCATCCATCAAGCTCGGCCACTATCACCGTGACACTGATCATGGTTAGCAGAGCAGTTAGTATGAAATGATTGGCAATGGAATGACAAAAGAGTGGGGAGAGAAGATGGATGGCCTTGCCTCACTGCACTGAATTGGGAGCTGTGAGCAGCACTTCAGAGCTGGGTAAATACTACCTGATTGCTGTAATGACAGCTCAGCTGCCCGCTAAGGCACATGTTCTCCCCGTAAGGGTAGTTGGGGAGTGGAATAGATGAGCTAAGGAGGACAGAAATTTCACTGCAGGATTTAAGAACTGTGGTGGTAACTGTGTGCTAGATAGGCCTTCAGAAAGGAGCCTGGAGTTTGCTTTGAAGGAGCTGGATTGGGTAACCTCCTGAGAAGAGAAGGTTTAGAGGGGACCTTATAGCGGCCTTTCAATACCTGAAAGGGGATTATAGGGCAGAAGGAGAGAGACTTTTCTCCTTGTCTGATTGCAACAGGACAGGGGGGAATGGCTACAAGCTGAAGGAGGAGAGGTTTAGGCTGGAGGTTAGAAGGGGGTTCTTTACCCAAAGGGTGGTGAGGCACTGGAACAGGTTGCCCAGAGAGGTTGTGGAGGCCCCATCCCTGGCAGTGTTTAAGGCCAGGCTGGATGTGGCCCTGGATGACCTGGTCTAGTGCATGTGGCGTTCCTGCCTATGGCAGGGGGTTGGAACTAGCTGATCTTTAAGGTCCCTTCCAACCTGAGCCATTCTATGATTCTATGAATCCCTGTGAGTCTTGAGGCTGTCTGGAGGTGCTGGTGGCTCCCAGTTGTTCCTGAAGCACACGTGGCAGGGGAGGAGGAAAAGCTCACTGTATCCTAAAGAAGTAAGAGTATGTGAGCTCTTGGGATTTTTCTTGAACAAGCCACTTAGTTGCTGGAAGACTGTACAATTTCAGGATTAAACTATGTGGTACAATATTGAAACTGCAATTTTTGGCAAAAGAATCCAAATTTGTCCTGGAGTGCTTAAAGCAAACAAGCAAATAACCACCAGTGATAACATAGTCTCAATATCCTCTTTCAGGGAAACAAAAGAGAAAGCAATGCAGACAGTTCAGTTCAGATACTGTATAGTTCCTTCCATGTCATTTTAAGTGGGAATCTTTTTGAGAGATGCTGTGTGAGAGATGCTCTTTCCATACTGCTTTGGGTTTGGTTTTTTTGTCCTTTAAGGTAACTTGCTGATTACAGTTGTTTTTTTTTTTCTGTTTCTAAGTAAAACATTGTTTTCCTGTTATACAGTCACCTGCATTACATCTTACCTAGCTGTATCTTCCCTTTTTGAAGTTATCTATGCTTTGAATGAAAATAAAGACTTAAGTTTTCTTTTAAAGTGATGGTAAACAGCAGAATTTTTTTAATATTCTCACAATATTTACAATACCTTAAAAATGGCAACAGTTTAGGATTTGCT
This sequence comes from Galbula dea, assembly GCA_013399015.1. Taxonomy (NCBI): domain Eukaryota; kingdom Metazoa; phylum Chordata; class Aves; order Piciformes; family Galbulidae; genus Galbula; species Galbula dea. Next base: position 2,133,990 of record VWZX01010081.1, read on the forward strand.
TTTCTTTCCTTACTTGGGCAGATGTTTGACAAGTTCAAAGGAAATGATTTTGTTCTGTTCTACATGGTAATAAAACTACTAAATTAAAACAATGACATCATTGATTACCCTTTGATGGGTGAAGCTCATCTAAATTAATTATCTTTCAGTATTTGTTAAAAAAATGTTATGTGGAAATTCACCATGATAGAACAACATCTGCTCAGCAGAGGACTTATCAAAGGTATTGTAATAAGCTATGTAATGAATGTTTTCAGCTTTCAAAAGAGGAAAAAATTGTGTATGGTATTTATTGAACTAATTTGTCTGGAGTCAGGATTTCCATCCTACTTTAAGAAAACAAAGCAATTTTGCTGTGAAAACATCCCAATTAAATTTGGAAGCTTTACAACCAGGCAAGTTAAGTGTTACTTGGAAATATCTAAACTAAAGCAGCTATTACAGACAGTGGATGAAAAAGCTTCATTTGAAGTCCTGCTTAGAGGCACAGTAAGTGGTGCACTGTGTCGAGATTGGTTTGAAACTGGCTCAGGGTGACTTGTTCTCAGTCCCAATCCGTCTGCTCATTCCTTCTGCTTTTCAGGAGTTTGTCTGTCAGACCTCTTTGAGATTTGATCCTGGGAGCAGCTGAAAGCCTTCATCTTTTCTCCATTGAGCTTCCTGAAGAAGCAGCAAGCTTGTATGTGTACACAAAATGTGTTAATGCGAGTCATCTGTCCTAGAATTCGTGTACGTCAGTTTGAGTTGCTTATCAAGGTGTATACTTGGGCCAGAAAGTGCATGTTTGTATATAAGCTCATGGGTGTCCTGTGAAGGTTCCTGCCAAGACCCTCATATTTCCTTGTAAAGATTAATTTTTTAATGTATTTTTAACATCTTCTATTGCAACCACTTCATCCTAACAAGGAGGCTTACAGCAGATCAAATGATAATACTGTGAACTTGTTACAATAATGCAGACCAAGGTGGAGAACTTCAGAGGTTTTCACATTCCATATAAATGGTCTCTCCAAAGATATTCTGTTCTGTGATGTGGTAAAGATAGACTTGTTTCAGGCCTTGGAGGGCTGTCCAGAAATAACAGCATTTTCACTCATGTTCATCCTGGCACTGTCTAGCTGTCAGCAGCTGAAAGGGCACATTGTTGACTTTGTTGTGGGGCTTGTCATTCTTCATACATAAGGGGATAAGTGATGGTCAGTTTGACCCTCTATCTTGACATTAACATTCAATCTAAGTCTCTGGCTGTTTGGAAAGAAGGACAACTTCACCCTGGGGATCCCATTTGCTTGTTTCCTCCAGTTTTCAAGGAGGTAAAAGATAATTGTGATGAAGGGGTTCATAGTGAACTTGTTGGGGCTTCAGCTTCCTTTCTGTATAGGGCTAGTTGGAGTAGGGATTGGCAGGTGATAGGATTACAGGAACATTTTTCTTTGGTTAGTATATGAAAGAAGGCATCTGGCTATTCTGTAGTAGTTTTGTGTCATTAGAGAACACCACTATTTTGTCACTTTATAGTATGCTGAGATATGTATTATTGTGTGACCCTTTGCTGATTAGGTAAAAATTGTCTTGGGAATATTTGGGTCTTTCTCATTATCTTTCTTTTTGTCCAAATTAACAGTGACTAAACCTTCTTTGGTTCAAATCCACAGGAGGGGACTTGGGGTCAGTCCCCTCAATAAGGGGAAATAAGGTTCTGTCAAAGTAAGAGCAAAAATGAAAGGAACAAGGCTGCCCCTAAACTTATCACCTGCCCACCTCCAAAAATACTTCAGACTTTGTAAGCAAGAGTGGATATTTTTAGTCTTGTTGATACTGATCTCTAACAGTGTTTGCCCAGTGTGATCCATAAGTTACAGTAGCACCAAGCAAGACTGAAAAATATGAAGTTATTTTAGCTGTGTGATGAAAACAAGGAATTTGAGCATGACTATTTGTGCACTAGGTTATGGGGCTGAGAACTAGGATGTATGATGTTCATCAACAGACTGATCAGACTCTAAACAAGGTGTCTGTTAACTGAGATAAGCTGAAGTGTGGCATTTAAAGATAGGTGCTTTTATTGACTGGTACATGTGCATGTGCTTTGCCTATAGGTAAAGTAATTACTCGATTAGTAAGTGCTGAGTAAGTGATATGTAACATGACAGGAACTGAATAAATACACATATATTCCTGTTTAGGAATGATGTGTGTGTGTATATATATATGAACAGACTGGTCTAGTGGTTAGGATTCAGTGCTCTGGCAGGGGGGTTGGACTAGATGATCTTTTGAGGTCCCTTCCACCTCCTAACACTATGTGGTTCTGTGATACCCACAGTTGGATAAGCACCTTTGCACCACACAAACATAAATCAGGATCTGGTAGATCTTGAGATGGATGTATCAAGATATATATTCTTTTTGTTTTATCCTGTGAATAAAACTTTACTCTCTGACTTTGGACACAGCATTGCACTGAACTGGGTAGGACAGAAATAAATAACATTTTTTCATACTCTGAATGTAAAGCTCTGTTTACTGTTTTGCAACAGTAAACTCATTCTAGGGATTTTGTCTGTAGCTTAATGCAGCCAAAACATAAATGTTTCACTGTATACTGAGCTCTGAAAATGTACATTTAAGTCAAAAGGTATAAAAGGTTGGTGAAGTATTATATGAAAGCCTGAAAAGTCATAAGTAGGAAGTGCTGTGCATGCTGTTTCTTCCCATTTCCCTTTCAGTTACAGTAATTTAGGTTTTAGCATATGATGAATTCTATCATAAATTACTACTGGAATAAACTTCTCAACTTTTGAGTAAATTTTGCAGAAATTAATCTGCAAAGCCTTCCATGTTTCAGTGAGAGATCAAAGAAAATCCCAAATGGAAAACATGCTGCTTTTTTTTTGGGTGGGGGTGATATGTGTGTGTGTGTTAGTTCTGAGTTCTTAAGCTCTTGTAATGAAGATAACTGAATTAAAATCAAAGCAATCCTAATTAAGAACTGAAAAGTGCAAGGTTTTGGTTGCATAATATCCCTGAAGTGTGGCAGAATGGCTTTATTATTATTGGTAGAAGTTCTTGGTCAGGTGGTGGAGTCACAAGTGGATCTGAATAAAAATGTACAGCTGGATTACAGTTTTCTGACCACACTTATTGGCCTTCCACTATTTCTTAGTCTTCCTGTTCTTTTGCTTCTGAAAACTATGCAGTTTTGTCAGGTAATTCAATTCCTCTTATTTTCTGGGGGTTTTGTTTGGCTGTGCAGTTGTGGACAAACTAACTGAGCACCTGTTTGTGTTTCTTTTTGATTCATGGTTTTCATGGTTCTTTCCTTCATCTTGACATTCCCAAATTGAAAAGGAAAGCATATTTACACTCATCCCCTTATTCTCTGTGCACCTTTTATTTCCCTTTTCCTTTCTTGAAAATGGAGAAGAAATTCAAGATGGCCAAGCTTTTGGGGGAGTTCAAGATGGCCAGTTAAGTTCATCTTAAACTAGTTTTATAAAAGCTTTTAAAAATTATGTTATGATGGTCTTTTATCCCTAAACTTTCATTCATTTAGTGCTAGATCATTCACAGAATGAGTTGGAAGGGACATTAAAGATCAAATCCATATCTGGAAGAGATATGGATTTGATGGGTGGACCATCCAGTGGATAAGAAACTGGCTGGATGGATGCAGTGAGAGGGTTGTGGTCAATGGCTTCTTGTCTCGGTGCAGAGGCCGCTGATGAGTGGTGTCCCTCAGGATTCTGTCTTGGGACTGGTGCTCTTCAATGTCTTTATTAATGACTTGGACAGAGGTATTGAGTGCACCCTCAGCAAGTTTGCAGATGACACTAAGCTGAGTGGTGTGGTTGATATACCAGAGGGGCGAGATGCCATTCAGAGGGACCTGGACAGGCTTGAAAAGTGGGCCTGTGAGAATCAAATGAAATTCAACAAGTCCAAGTGTAAGGTCCTGCATCTGGGTAGGAGCAACCCAAGATATGAGTATAGACTGGGAGAAGAACTCGTTGAGAGCAGCCATGCAGAGAAGGACTTGGGGGTCATGATAGATGAAAAGCTGGACATGAGCCGGCAGTGTGTATTTGCAGCTCAGAAGGCTAACCGTGTCCTGGGATGCATCAGGAGAGGCATGACCAGCAGGTCTAAGGAGGTGATTCTGCCTCTCTATTCTGCCCTTGTAAGGCCCCATCTGGAGTACTGTGTAGAGTTCTGGGCTCCTCAGCATAAAAAAGATGTGGACCTCTTGGAGCGGGTCCAGAGGAGGGCCACAAAGATGATCAAAGGGCTGGAGCACCTCCCCTACGAGGACAGGCTGAAGGAATGGGGGTTGTTCAGCCTGGAGAAGAGAAGGCTTAGAGGCGACCTTATAGTGGCCTTTCAGTACCTGAAAGGGGATTATAGGGCAGAAGGAGAGAGACTTTTCTCCTTGTCTGATTGCAACAGGACAGGGGGGAATGGCTACAAGCTGAAGGAGGAGAAATTTAGGCTGGAGATTAGAAGGGGGTTCTTTACCCAAAGGGTGGTGAGGGACTGGAACAGGTTGCCCAGAGAGGTTGTGGAGGCCCCATCCCTGGCAGTGTTTAAGGCCAGGCTGGATGTGGCCCTGGATGACCTGGTCTAGTGCATGTGGTGTCCCTGCCCATGGCAGGGGGGCTGGAACTAGCTGATCTTCAAGGTCCCTTCCAACCTCAGCCATTCTGTGATTCTATGAAGCTCCAACTCTTCTGTCATGGGCATGGACACCTTCCAGTACGCCAGATTGCCCAGGACCCCATCTAACTTGGCCTTGAACACTGCCAGGGGTGGGGCAGCTACAACTTCTCTGTGCCAGTGCCTCCCCACCCTCACAGCTTCTGTTTGAATGTGATTTTTGGGTTAGTTTGCACATGTGTTCTTTATGAATACTGGGTGAAGGCTTCATAAGCAGACTCCTGCTATAATGGATCAGGACTTTATTAGGCAGAGTTTTGTTTACTTTGAAGAGACTTGCCATATGGGAGATTTGTTTTTTTCAGGCTTTCAGGTACTCTTAGCAGATGGAGATGGAAATGTGCTGAAGACAGCACACCAAGCAACAGCTAAGTGGGTTAGTGGGGTCACCTAGACCGTAGCAGAAGCCTGGCAGATCCATAGTGCAACCAAGCCATGGACTTCAGAATGCAGAGACAGTGCTGATGCCTGCAGAGAAAAACAATCCTAGAAATCAAGAGTTTCTCTGCACTCCTGGTTCCCTGACAAAGGCTGATATTAATTAGATTCACAGCAAATCATTTACATGCTGATGGTGGAACTGAAGCAGCACTCAATTATCTAAATGTTATCTCCTGTACAGTTCTTGTCAAGAACCCTGTTGACCTGCTTTTCATAATTGCCTTCCCTCAAATAAGAAGGATCCAGATGCCTTTGACCTCTAACACTCAATGTGATCACAGTGATCTTTATCCCTCAGCATTTAGGAGCAAAATGCAAGTTTCCTGCCTTATTGAAATAGGAGCATTCTTCTTGTAGGCAGACACTGGCCACTCTCTTGTGTGCTGTGTGGTTTTTTTTCCTTGTTTGTTTGCCTTTTTCCCCCCTTTGTCTGTTAACATAATGGAGTTTGAGTTTTCCAAGTTTAGTGTAATAGCATAAGTTGTAATTTTTTGAAAATTAATTAATTTTTGAGCTTTGTCCTCTTAAAAATATAACTTTTTAAGAAAAAGGGGGACAGGAACCCACATAATTTTTGGCTCTGGAAACACTGACTTCAAAACAAAGGCACCAGCTTTATTTTTTCTTCTTTTTTTATTTTCTTTTGTGAAACTTTCCCTCTAAGAGGCACTGCCAGGTGTTTGCAGCATAGGATAGGAGTATTCTCCTTAGGGAGGCAAAGCTTTCATTTACCCATAGAGAGATGATTTCTGACCATCTGCTCTGTATCTCAAAGAACTGGTATGTTAAAAATGTGTATTTTTCTCCTCCCCTGGGAGCCTGCCTGTGCAGCACTCATAATACTGAAGGAGACAGTGTGGGGAGAGGTGTCCCTGGGAAGAACTGTTTTCCCTTCTTATAAGGCCATCTTAGATGACTGCTTTTTAGGAAGTGTTTGTGAAACAAAAAGCCCACTAATTAGTCTCTGTTTATGATGAACTAGGCCATTCATTTTGTAAAGCTAGCAGCTGATAATAAAGACAACTATAGCTATGCAAAAGAAAACAGTTTGAAAAAGCAGTTTCAAAGCCAATAAAACCCTGAGCTAATATTAAGCAGTTTTATTCTAAACAAGATCTGTTTTTCAAGGTGTTTTATAGGCTAATGGTTTTTTTTCACTCTGAGGTTTTTCTCAAGATGGAGAATATAAAAAGCTTAAATCTCCATAATTTCTGTACTGTCACATAAAATACAAATCAAGCATTTAATTGGATGGAAATAGCTGAATTAATTCCTTTAAAAAGTTGAAAAGCCTTTTTTTCCAAACACACAGGCTCAAGACTGAGCTATATATGAATTAGCTGTTTAGAACTTATTTCTGTCCAGTTAGGCTATTTTTATCTGAAAGAAACCCAAATGTGTGTTTTATTTGTGTAGACATGTGGCCATCTGCAGATTTAGAAGAATCTGGTGCACTGATGGCAAGGGATACTCACCTCCAATAGTGCTCACTGACTGCTCTATCCTTGTTCCTACAAGCTTGATATCTTAATTCCCATCAGCAACCTACCAATTTTTTTGTGTCACTCTCATTATCCTTGATCATGGTGGCAGGATACTTCCCTGCTCCAAGTAGCTCCTTGTCTGTGTGCCATTTACTCAGGCTTTTATGGTGTTATTCAGAGGTTTCCATTGGGTTCCTGTTCAGTCAGTGGTGGACTTGGCAGTGTTGGGTTAATGGATGGACTGTGATCTCAAAGGTCATTTCCACCCTAAACACTTCTAGGATTACATTTCCACCCTAAACAATTCTGATTACAACTGGCAATAGCAGTCTTCAGATGCATTTGGACTGGCAGTTAGTGCTGAAGAGTGAAAAAGGATTTTTTTACTGATTAAAAGTATAAAATGAGGGAATGTTTCAAAGGAGAAAGGTCTTTAGTGGTATTGTGGCTTTACAGGTTGTCTTTTGCTCTACTGTAAATACTACATTTCCAAGGGGGTGATGCTAAGGACTCTGCAGAATGAGAATATGTTCCTTTTTGTACCAGCTTTCTGCTGGAGTTCATTTGGTGACAGCCATAGGACTTCTGGGCAGGATTTCATATTGCACCAAAAAGCCCTGAAAGAGCAGTTCTGCCCATTTCACTGTGAAATCATTAACATCATTTGTAAGGTTTGTTTACAAACCTGAATAACTGCACTGGAATTCTTCATCATATGATTTTCTTAACACTGGGCTCTGCTTACTGCAGTGTATAATTAGACTTGGAGTATTGCATTTTGGCATGAATGACAGCATTGATTTCTCCATTTACCCAATTATTGTCAGTTGGGAAAAACAAGATTTTATTTTTTTTTCTCTAGGTGTTGTGTATGTTGGTAATTGAGTTAGGTTCATGTAGAGCCAGTAACTTGTGTAAAATTGGCTGTACAAGTCTATTCATAACTTGCCTTTTTTCTTCATTAGCATTTTTTTCCACTTAACTGTCAGGTCAGAAATCTAGTTTAAAAAATAACATTTGGAAAAGTCTGATCTGAAAGAATTTGATCTTCTAAATCTTAATTAATGAAGTTAGCCTTTCCAACCATTTTTCTGCTCTGAGGAAATAATTGAGTGGTCTAAATGAGTGGCCATGGTAGATAACTAGTTTTGTGCTAGTTTTAATATTCCCAGGTCTGTTATGAACAGTTGTGTACTTTACAGAAAATGACAGCTCACACTGTAGTAGAAGGATTCCCTAAAGAAACAAATTTATTGTGGATTGCAACAATATTATAAACCCAAATATTAAACAGTTCTTCATACAGGTTTTGCTCCTACTGCTGTGTATCTTTGAGATTCTGAAACTTGACAAGCTCCCTCCATCTTTTTGGCTTTCAAGATGTTTTTTAAGTGCTCTCAAAGGAAGACCTTTAATCATCTCCCAGAAAGATTTAAGCAAAACCACTTCCATGTGCATGTAAAATTACACTTTTAATTATATAGTCACTCATTTCTTTTAGAGAAGCTAACAGAAATGACTGAGGGCTGTTTGCTGTTGAAATAAAGGCAAGGAGTTAAAATGTAACAACCAGACTTTGATACTTTAAGCAGTGTGAAACATACCTACAGAATAGTTGCAACTTGACTCATTTGAAACTGCAGCCATCAAGAGTTGGAGAGACTGACCTTGAAAATGAGATGTGCACATGTGAAATGATAGGTGAATTTTGACCATGTGTTCCTATTCTTATTTCCTGGGGTAATACATAAATGTCCCTTTTAGGGGATTTAAAATAATAGATTATCCTTTGAGCCTGTGCCATAAATTAGCCTTTGAGGCTGAGTCAGCTTTAACAAACATACCTAGAAACACATCTTATGGTGATTAGACAACAGAATATGTATATAGTGTTTACAAAATAGATGTTTTGTTCAGAAGGCCACTTGACTTCTTCTGAGGAAATGAATATTAGAATGCTTCTGCAAAGGTTGATGCACCTAATCCATATGCTGCAGCAACAAAGGTCTTCCAAGTGAGCAGCTTGGTTCAGCAGGTGCTGAGGCTAGCAGGGAACAAACAGGTCACTGTTAGGGCATGTTGTAAGTGTCCTCTGACACACAGCCACGCTGTGCTGCCATTCAGTGAGGCCTGGGCAGGTTGGAGAGTTGGGTAGAGAAGAACCTCATGGTGTTCAACAAGGGTAAGTGTAGAATCCTACACCTGGAGAGGGAGAACCCCATGGATCAGTACAGGTTAGGGATTGGCCTCTGGGAAGCAGCTCTGTGAAGAAGGACCTGGGAGTCCTGGTGGACAGGTTCACTGTGAGCCAGCAATCTGCTCCTGTAGCCAAGAAGGCTGATGGTGTCCTGGAGTGCATTAAGAATGGTGTGACCAGTAGGTCAATGGAGGTTGTTCTTGTCCTCTACTCTGCCCTGGTGAGGCCATGTCTAGAGTTTTGTGTCCAGTTGGGCCCCCCAGTGCAAGAGAGATGGGGAGCTACTGGAAAGAGTCCAGCTGAGGGGACTGGAGCATCTCTCTGACAAGGAGAGGCTGAGAGCCCTAGGGCTGTTTAGCCTGGAGAAGAGCAGACTGAGGGGATGTGCTCAATGCTGATCTAAAGGGTGAGGGCAAGAGGATGGGGCCAGACTCTCTTCAGTGGTGCCCAGTCACAGGACAAGGGGCAATGAGCACAAAAGGGAACCCAGGAGGTTCCATCTGAACAGGAGGAAAAAATTCCTTGCTGTGAGGGTGGCAGAGCACTGGCCCAGGCTGCCCAGAGAGGTTGTGGAGTCTCCTTGTCTGTAGACTTTCTGAAGCCACCTGAATGTGATCCTGAGCAACCTGCTCTGCATGAGCCTCCTTTAGCAGGGAGGTTTGACTGAATGATCCCCAGAGGTCCTTCCCAACCCCCACCATGATGGGATTCTGTGATCATAGTGATAAGGAAAAAGCAAGAGTATCCATTGGCTTTGTTCTGAATAAAACTAATGGACAGATCTCCAAGTGGAAGAGAGGTTCCTTGTCTCCTTGTTTATGGCTGGTTTTAGATCTTTGTAGCAGTATTGACTCCAGTGACTTATTGCTCACTTGGAATAGTGCAAGAATAATCAAGAAACCTTTTTCCAGCCATCTGCAGTGTAACCTTGTGGAAGGTACTACTGTAATTTATATATTGATAAAATGAATCTAATATGTTGCAGAGAGGCTTTCTGAGCTTTAATTAATGCTAGAATAGTTTTACATTAATTAATGGTGGAATAGTCTTGAGTTAATTAGCTCTAGATCTCAAGGACATCAGAAATTTGGTGGTTGAATCCAGCAGATAGTTGGGGTGTGCCAGGCTTCCAAAATTGCCCTCTATTTAAGGCCATTATTTTCAGGGAGCTGCAGTGCTGAACTCAATATGCAATGTTTATTTATATATATATTTTCAGTTCTACATTATACAATAAAATAACTAAATCCTTTGTTTGCAGATTTGTCACATAAAATATAAAATAGTTTTTGTATAAAACTGAGGTACAATTTTGTCATCAAAATATGTACTTAAGCATATTTTTTTACTATTTCCTTATTTAAAAAGATCTTTGCTTACAAAAATACTTCCTTGAAAATTGATTACTTGAAACAACACTTGGAAAACATTGTTCTGGGCTAGGAGAGGAGAATGAGGTGCCACCCTGCTGATAATAGGGAATTAAAGCTTGCTGATTTCTATCTAGTGAATAAATTTACTTGATTGTGAAATAGGTACAGAAAACCAGAATTTCTTGAAATTCTGTTTGAGATGTAGTTTATGCTTGCACTTTGTGTCTCATTGGAATGGTTATGGGATGCTCTGACTGAAACACTGCAGCTGGATGCTAGGCTCTGCAGTCTAAGGGCATTGGATACAATTAAATTATTAATTCCCTTTATTTCCATTGTTTGTTTTGGCTTTCTGATGTCAGCATCACTTCATTTTCACTTTTCATTTGCATTGTCCCCCTTTCTTTCTCCTTCATTTGTAATCACTGCATTCTAAACCATTCTCATTTCCAGAAGCACCTCAGTTCTGTGACCTAGGAGAGTTTCGGTGTCGCGATGGCGTGACTTGTGTCTCCCAGCACTGGCTGTGTGATGGAGAGCCTGACTGTCCTGATGATTCTGATGAGTCTTTAGACACATGTAAGTAAAGAAGGAGCTATTCTTCCTTTTCCTTTTAACAGTAAACCTTTCTAGTTGCACTAACTATACAATTGAAAGGATAGATTCAATTTCTCTTTCATAAATCTTGACTCATTCTTCCTATCAAGGGGAACAGGTTATATTCCCTGTGTAGGTGAGAGACAAAAGAAATGGAGGAGATGGAAGGTGTTTGGTTCATGTGCCACTTTGTAATGAACAGTGTCACCAGAGCATATGTTCCCTGTGCTCTCACTGAGTGGTAGATGAGCTGTAGAGGGCAGAGGCAAAGTCAGACACAGGGAGGGGAAAAAAAAAAATGTATTCCTCTAGATACATTTAGGAGAAAGTGGGGTGGAAATGAAGAGTGCAAAATGTTTTCAATAGGTGTATGAACAGCATGCAAACATCAAAGGGAGGAATGAAAGATGAAGTAAAAACTATGAGGAGGAAGGAAGCAAAGAAAGGAAAATGAGGGAAAGCTTTAAGAAAACATGTTTAATTTAAATCAAAGACCTTCTTGGGTTTTTGGGGGGTTGTTTTTGTTGGTTTTTTTTTTTGATGTGGCTTGTGAAGATCAGAGTAGTAACCTTACAGGCTTTTTTTTTAATCAGCTGTGTAGTCTGCTGATGAGGTGATATTAAATCTTAATGTCCTCTTGTTTCCTGTGTTCTGAGGAAAATGAGGGAATTTCTTGGTTTTTATCACTAAGATAATCACTTAATGTAAGAGAATTATTTTGCATCAAAGGCTAAGAAATGTGGTTTACTGCTAAGAGAAAAGAAAATATCAGACATCAGACAGTACTTAGGAGTCTGATCTTTAAAATGAGGGATAGAAATTGAAGATCTCTGGAAGTAATTTCTACCTGGTCAGATATTGCACCACTGATTGCAGCCTTCCTGCTCCAGTGTTTGTTCTCTGGAATAGATAGGAAAACTGCCTCTGGGGCTCTGCTGAGGGTGTTCTGATTAACCACCTTGGAAACACTTTCAGATTTCTCAAACCCCAAATCCTTGGAAGCATCAGGTAGAGCTAAGATTTTATTGCTGTACTGGTTGATTACCCTCTTCTCTAATAAATTTTCAATCCTAGTGTTACTATCTGCAGTTAGTTAGAAGTTTTTCTGCTAACTAATGCATGTGATTAGAGCACAAAAATGGTCACAGTTTCTAATTTGCCTCCTGATATTTAGTGCATAGTTCCAAACCCAGCAGCTTTGCTGAATACCTAGATAGTTTCCTCTCAAAAACTTTGCATGTTTATTGTACTAGAATGTATGATCTGTATTCAGTAACCCATTTGAAGTCATAGTATATTAAAAACAGAACTGCTGAAGTTTATGAATGGCTTGAAGAAAGGAGGATGGGGTGGAGAAGGCAAGTTTACACTCTTGCTAACATCACCAGCCTCATTCTCTTGGAAACATCTTTCCCACTGCTAATGCCAAGAGTTTCTGTAGGATGCATTACTTGGGCTGTCCTAAGCTGAAGGTAGGAGTTGGCATCATGGCTTTTCTGGTTGTAGAGCAGGAAGATGTTTGACTCCTTACCCACATACAGCTTATGTAGCCCTTTGATGAGCTGCTGATTAATGAGTGCCTGGAAACACTTGACTGACTGGGCTGAGATGGAAATCATGCCAAGGCTGGGGCCCTGTCTCACCATTTTAGTTCAACTCAGCCCAGGACTCTGCATGAGAACCAAGCCACAGTGTTGGGATGCTGGCCAAGACTTTCTTACATTTGTACTCACAATTACCTATTGGTCTGGATGGCTCTGTGTTTGTTTAGTCACTTCAATTGACAGCAAATTATGCTATTTTGTCATCAGGTAAGTTGTTTCTCATTAGGGATGTATATCATGTTCCTGAATTCTTTTGCTGATGCTTTGCATTATGGTATCTGTAAGGAGTTAGAAACTACCTTCCAAATATTCTCATCTAATATGTGAGGGCTCTGTGGTGTTAATGCCAGGGATGCAGCACTTTCCAGTTTTAGTGCACTGAGTCATGTGGCTAGGTGTTTGTAGATGAATGCAGCCTCTATTTGTCAGCTCTTTGCTGACTTACCTACGATGAATTATTTGATGTAGCCTGACAGATATTGTTAGTTGTTCCTATAGCCATAAACAAATGGAGGTTGATTGATTTTTTTTCTGTGGATTTGTGCCTAGCAATAGGGTTTTCTAGGTCCTAGTAATGTGCAAGCATTGATCAAAGGTTTTCCTGCAAGTGGAAGTTCTTAGCTTCTCTCCTGTGGGGATTTCAAGGTGTATAAAAGGAGAGAAATTCTCATGCTGCAGCTTTTCCCATGGTGACAATATGAAAAGCAGCACAAAACAGATGATAGGACTGCATCACCTGATTTCCTCAGGAATCCTCCTGAAATCATCCAATCTAGTCCCTGTCTTAAGGGAAAAGTTGGCATTCTTTGGTAGCATTGAATTCAGTCTCTGTGTTGGCAAAGCTTGAGGCAGGGCTTTATGCAGGCACAGCTTCCCTGAGCTTCCCACAGCTGTGGTGTTGGAGGTCTCCTGTTACTGCCTGTGGTCTTCTGAGTCAGCAGACAGCTTCCATCATGAGTCTGTTCCTCTTCTGCTCCTCTTCCACTCAATGGCCTCACAAAGAGCTTTGTAAAACCCAAAGTAAATTCCTATGACACCTACACCTGTGTTCTCCTCTGTTCCTTAGCAGCTGTAATTCTTTCTGCTCTCAGTGGAGCTGCTGCTTTTTATAGCACCAAAGAATCTGGTTCAGTAATTCATGATGAACAATTTAATGAAGAAAGAATTTGTTGCTTTTCTGTTTGTCTGTGAGAAAATTCATTTAAAAAATAGAGATAAATAAAACTCTTGGCCAAGTAGTTTCTGGTCTTTCTTGGGTGGTAAGTCTCTAGGCTGTTCATAAGGTTTTTGGAAATAGTCAGGATTCAAAAAACACAACCAAAAAATCAATTTACTTAACCTAATCAGATGATGCTAGGTTCTTCAGGAGGCTAAACCAGCAAGCTCACTTGAAATCAATAGAAGTCTATCAGACCCCCCCAGACATGTTTGACTTTTACAGATGGTTTGCTGCAAGTGTTTAAAGGACTCTCTTACTGTAAAAAGAAGGGGAAAAACTGAACTTGCTTCCTGTAGACCCATCTGCTGGGCTGTTTTGCTGGGACAATTACACAAGTCAAATGTACTGTTAAAACACACAGAGTTTAAAACCCAAAAATAGTGATGACCTCATATCACCTAGCATCTGTCTGTTCCCTCTTGCCTGTTTTAGGTGCTGAGAAGCTGCAAATACCTGTTTAATACTGGGGTTTTAATGGGTTTTTTGGTGAATTTGGGGAGGTTTTTGCTTATTTTGCCACTAGTACTGGTCTTAACCTGTAAGTATTTGTCAACCTCAGTAACTTTAAGTGCTTGAGTAGGGAAATTCTCTAATTGTATCTCAGAGATCCAGTCTCCAACATGGTCATTTTGAGATACCAGTGTTATTTCACCTCTGAGTAACATATCAATAAGCCATGTAGTTGCCAGGGGAATATCAATTGTTTCTGAAATCTAAACATTAGATTTGCTATCCTATTACCTGCTTTCCTCCTCAACCTCCTACTAACAGGTTCAAGATCTAAACAAATATATTGACAAATGACACAATCCATTTAGTAATGTTAAGATTTGTGTGTGTGTATGTGTTTGCAGCTTGAGAATGTGTCTGGCTTGCATATTGTTTTCTTCTCTTTGTTCACCAACTCCTCTGTCAGAATGCATTGTGCTAAGGCAAGGTGAAGCCAAGGAGCAGGAAAAGAAATTGGCTTATTTTCTGTAGCTTCTTTCTGGAACTGTACACATTGATTGTGCTTGGCTTTTATAATGCTTGGTTCAGCAGCAGTTCTAGCAAGGGCTGCTTTGTTGTTTCTTAGGCATGAGGAGGGGAAGGTGCTAAAACACTGCTCTGTGAGGAGAGACTTGAGGTCTGGTACAAGTATACCCTGAGCTCTTTTCATATCATTTCTGTGGCACGTCACAGGCAGCAGTTCTCCATCCCAACTACCTATGACCCTTAGTCTTGCTTGAATGCCATGAATATTTTATGAGAGGGGAGAAAAAACCACAGTGCAATATGAGATCTCCTACTACCAAGACATGAAAGTACTTGACACTCAGTTATTTTAGCAGCATCAGAATTCTAAAAACATTTCTCTTTGTACCCCACCAGACTGCAATTCTGCCTCTCTTTGTCCTCAGCTGCACTTTCTTTGTTGTTCTGGCAATGTTCTTGTATTGGAGCTTTTTCAAATGGTATCCAAATGACTCTTGGAATACATGCCCCACACACAATTGATTTGTACCTGATTGGTCCTGAAATGATAGAACCCCAGTTTCCATTAACAAATCCTCAGATTGGCCTGGTCCCTGTCCCTAGAAGTTTGGGTCAATGTAGGCTTATCATATCATGTTGAAATTATCTTTGATGATACTAATCTTTCTCTGGGACTTTGAGAGAATGTCACATTTCATAATCATGATTAAACTGGAGTTGGAGGAGCAAAAGAAAGGCAGCAACCCAGAAATAGCTTGTTTAACAATAACTTGTTTAAAAGTTTGTCTCACTTTCTTGTTAAAATGACCTCTCTCATCCTCTGGATGCCAATTCTGTGAGACTGGTTTCACCACCTTAAAATCTGTTGATTTTGGTACCTCAACTGTAGTTCTTTTGCCAGCAAAGGCTAATTGGATGCCATGTTGCTTCTGTGATATGAACCAGTAAAGATAAAATTTCCTAAAGCTCCTAATTCTTTTCTGAGTAGATTAATGGAAATTCAATAGAAGCCAGGTTCCCAAACCACTCTGAAGTACCTTTTGGAAACTCCCAGATCAATAGATAACTTGCAAACATTGAAGGTGGGCTGCCATGCTGATGTTGAAGGTAAATGAAGAAAGTGGTGGATGTCAGGGGAAAATGTTGTCTTGTGTTTTCACTCTAATTTTGCTCTGTGCAGTTGCTATTGGAACAAGGAATCTGCTAAGCAAAATAGCTGCTTGTGGCTATTTTTCAGCAAGATACTTGACCATGTTGTCATCTTGTCCGGGAGCTGCTCTATGCTGATGACGCTGCCCTTGTTGCACACACAGAAACAGCTCTGCAACGTTTAACATCCTGCTTTGCAGACGCTGCCGAGCTCTTTGGGCTAGAAGTCAGCTTAAAGAAGACAGAAGTTCTCTATCAACTGGCACCTCAGGAAGTCTTCCATCATCCCCATATCACCATTGGCGAATCAGAGCTCAAATCAGTTCAGTAGTTTCATTACCTAGGTAGCCTCATCTCCTCGGATGGCAGGATTGACGGAGAGATAGACAACAGGCTAGCAAAGGCATATAATGCTTTTGGAAAGCTTCATAACAGAGTTTGGCAAAATAAACACCTGAAGAAAAGTACAAAGATCAGAGTTTACAGAGCCATAGTGCTGTCTACTCTCTTGTACGGATCAGATTCATGGGTCATCTACCGCCACCACCTGCGTCTCCTAGAACGTTTCCA
>VWZX01010081.1:2150525-2171926 GCA_013399015.1 Galbula dea
GGGTTTGCAGTGTCCTTGAGTCAGGAATTTCAGGTTTCTTAAAGGGACAGTCCAGGCAAGGTGTGTGTGGGGGTCGGGGATAACTAATAACAGTGCTATGTATGTGGTGGTGGAATATCTTTTTAGAAAATACAGTTACTGAACAGAATTAATTCTGTTCTAATCCAAACCATAACAGATGGGCAGGGCACGTCTCAAGGATGAAGGACCACCGCCTCCCTAAGATCTTGCTTTATGGTGAACTTGCCGCCGGCTGCCGCAAGAGAGGAGCTCCAATGAGAAGATACAAGGACTCCCTGAAACAACACCTCAGCCTTGGCCACATTGATCTTCATAACTGGTCTACTCTGGCCTCCAAGAGGGAGGCCTGGAGACACACCATCTATAATGCTGCAGATGCTTTTGAGAAAGCATGCAGGATCTCCCTTGAGGAGAAAAGACAGCGCAGAAAGAATCGTGCCTTGCAGAACACACCATCTAAGGAGACTGTCTGCTGTGTCTTTTGCAACCGCTCATGCCTATCTCTTATTGGCCTTTTTAGCCACCAACGCGCGGCAACAAACGTGGGTAGAGCCCTTCCCAAATCTTCGTTCGTGAAGCCTAGCCATGATGACTTGACCGTGTTACTGGTCCTCTGGAACTGTTTTAAGGCTATGAATGTATGCTCACTTTTTGTCTCTGAATGAGGATCTTTGATATCAGTAGCATAAAATTTAACTTCTCAAGCTCTTGTAGGAAATGAACCACAACAAAATGACAAATGTCAACAAATGTGAATTGCTGCTAGTTTACATAAAAATAAGTTAAATGCTTAATGCAGCAATACAATAGCATTGTGTTTTTATGCTAGCTGGTGAAAAGAAGAGCTTTTGGCAGAACAAGATAAATGTTTTGAAGGAGGATTAACTTTCCCAATACAATTCTAAGATACCTGAAGGAAAACACACTTCCTACTGAGGATCTCCTTGTGGTTTACCCTGGCAATGCTAATGTAGTTGGTAAGCACTGGTAAAGAAAAGATTGTTTATAAAGATGTATTTATTATGGCTGGTGTTTTTGCCACCATGTTTTCTGGCATATAACCTCTTAGATCTGCTGTGCCTGATCCTGTGTGACAGCTACCTGGCTTCAGCTTCTGATGTGTGCTTTCTCCTTCCTCTGCCATTTGGGAGAACTGCCATGGCTGGCCCCTTCAGGAAGGGTTGTTTTGCTGGTATGATGGGACTGCTGATGTTCTGATGGGTAACTGAATATTGGAGCAAACAATCTGGAAAGGATGAATGTTAATGGTGCCCTCTAAGCCTTTTGGAAAGGTTATAGAGAAGCACTCCATTGAGACAAATCCTGTGTTGCAGTAGGACTGGAGGAGTTTAGGTTGTTCTGCTGTGGTATTTGGGACTGGTGTTGATTCAGCATAGTTGTCTTCCTGAGTGGGCTCCTACTTCAGGGATGTTCGTGCATTTCTCACCACTAATTCTGCTCCTTTTCCCTCTGGGCTGCCCCATTTTTAGATGCAGAGGAGCACTCATCATGGGCCAGGGAATAACCTTTATGTTTTACTTTGTCACAGCCAACATATAAGCAATGGCATTGAGACCTTAGAGAACATTTAGAGGCAATTCCTTTTTCTAATTTCCCAACAGACAGTAGTAGTACTACTGAGACATAAGAACATCATCAAATTACTGGAATTACATGCATTACCCTTCTCTGAATAAAACTAGTTCATTTATTTTGTGTGAGTGACTTTCAACACTTGGTATGATTAGATGTAGCTGTGACCCTACTAAGGAACTTAATCTTATTCTAATTTGGGCTTGTGGTGGGTGTGGGTGTCTGGGTACTGGCAGCCAGGGCTATGGGGTGCCTCTGTGAGGAGAGCCTGGGGCTGTGTCCCATGCTGGACACAGCCAGGTTCCAAGGCAGGGACTGTCAGCAATGTTGGTGACACTTCTGGGACAAGTATTTAAAGGGCAAAATGCTGTTGGGCACTGAGGAGTGAGTGAGGAGAGAACCAGCCCTATGATCACCCAGGTCAGAGGAGGAGGGAGGGGGATGGAGATGCTGTGGGTTCCAGGGCAGAAATTCTACTGTAGCCTGTGGGGAGACCATGGAGGAGGAGCAGGTAGGTAGTTCCTGAGGGAGCTGTGGGCCATGGAGAGGAGCTCACTTTGGAGCAGGTTCTCCTGGCAGGGACTGCAGCCTGGCTCTGGATTGAGTTGATCTTTCCCTAGTCAAGTGTGTGTTGCCTGTGACAGTAACTGGTGAGCAACCGCCTTGGCTTTATCTCAGCCCATGAGCTCTGCCACCTTGTCTTGTCCCATCTGCTGCCAGTGAGGGGAAAATAAGTGAGTGGCTGGATGAGCATTTAGCATCTGGCCACAGGCAGCTCACCCCAGAACTATCTCTCTCTGATCCCAGTGTTCTCTGTCTGAACAGCCCATGTACAGATCTAAGCTTGCAACAAGAGAAAGCCAAGCAAATGTGCTGGTGTAACACTGAATGCTGACCATGTGCTGATGCATCTCTCCAGAAGGAGGTTATTTGGCTTCTCCTTGGAGCTCAGTTGCATTCTGCCCTGTGAAACATGGGATGATTAAGCTTTTAACCCTTCATGCATGTGGGGTGTTTTTTATACCAAAAGATGGTCTATGTGTCCATGATAACTGTGGGAATTGGATTAGGACAGGAAGATGGGAACCACAAGAGGGGTAATATTTGAAGGGATAGGAAACAGTTTTGGTTCACTGAACACCTGTTTTACATGTCCTGTACTTTGTCAGTCAGGTAGCACTGAGAGCTTAAATTTACACCATACTGAATGTAAGAATCTTGCAAGAGTAAAGTGTAAATCTGTCCAATGGTATCAGAAGTATATAGTGAGTCTGGTTCTTGGTGGTTTGCCTGGCACTGCTGCCTCACCTCTAAAGGGTTACCAACAGGGGCTTGGCTTCTAGCAGCCTTTCTTTTGTAGGGAGCTGACATTTCAGCTGTGTAAGTAAGAAAAATGATTATTTTGAAAGTGAGATGCTACAGTAAAGAAGACAGTGGCATTTGGCAGGGGCTAGCATTACTTGCTTCTGCTGGTTTCTAAATCATATTAGAGACAAGAGAGTTCTTGAATGCCTTTTACTATGTATAGAGGGTTTCTCTTATTCTGTGTATTCATTTCTGAGCTGGTTTCCAGTTTGCATGTTCTTTAACATTGTCCTTTGCATAGCCCATCCATCCAATCTTGTTTCAGCCAGACATCATTGCCTTAAGAGGTAGTTGAAGACTTTGCCATAGATTTAGATTTTCATTCTGAAGTCAGTGTGTTACATGTGCAGATGTTTAAACATTATTTACCCCTTACCAATATAGTTACATTTACTTTTATTATAGGCCAGTAGGTTTTTGTTTCTGGTTTACCAGTAGTGATTCATGCCTTGCAAATGTGTACTGGGAGGGCTCTGTGGTGCACAAAAAGTTTAAGAAAGAAGAATTACTTCAGTTTTTAACTGCTTTGAGCTCATAATGTGGAAAGATCTTTAGACAAGGTTGTCTCTTCACTCAGAAAAGTGCTAGTTTGTGTGACCATCTGAGTATATGAAATGCAGTGTTACATTTCATTTTACATTTCCCCATGAAAGCTTTTCAGATCACTTATTTATGAATTTGGAGGTGGGGTGTGATGTCAAAATCACAGAATTTGGGGTCTGTGTGAAAGATGAGAACTGCTTAGGGAATCAGAGTGTCATTATTGCCCAGAAGCTGAGTATCTCTTGCAAGAGCTCCAGGTTCCAATGGGTATAATTTCTGTATCTCTCCAGCTGCATATTTTCTTTTGGAATAAAAGTATGCAACAAGAAATTGAGGATTGAAGGACTTAAAGGTCATTGTATCTCTGGGTGACACAGTCATTAGAAATACTACCTTTTTTTTTTTTGGCTATGGCTGATTATCTAGTGCATGGTTTTCCAAAAGTAGTTGAGAGGGAATTCAGTTAAATGATTGCTGACAAAATGAGCCTCTCTTAAGGTCTGTGGAAACATGGAGGTATAATACAAGGCCAGGATGGTGCCTTTGAAAGATGATGCCCAATATCTAAACCTCTGAAACAGCTCATTTGTGGATTAATTGCTTGCTAAAATTGCACTTCCTACACAGAGGCAGATCTAATGGGATAGATACTCATAAGACAAGAAAATGAAAAGATCAATCTTTTGAAAAACCTATAAAAGTAATTCATACTTTGACCAAGACTTTGTTTTCAAGTTTTTAACCCAAAGCAATTTTATTTTCATAGCTAAGCTATAAATTGCAGCCCCAAAAAGTGCACATGTGGCGAGAAGAGACAGAAAGATTTGGCACAGTTTCTCTTTCCTGAGATTGTGCTGGCTGTTAAGCCCAAACTAATGACTTATTTTTTTACCTAAAGCATTGACTTTCTTGATGATATTTGGCCACAAATAAGACACATGTTTCAGTGTTAATCAGTTTGGGTGTGGGCCATCTTTCAGGTGCAGTCTCATCTCTTCTCTCTTGTGACCAGCAACAGAACCCAAGGGAATGGCATGAAGCTGTACCAGGGGAGCTTGAGGTTGGATATTAGGAAAGGTTCTTCACCCAGAGGGTGGTGGAGGCCCTGGAACAGGCTCCCCAGAGGAGTAGTCACAGTGCCAAGCCTGACAGAATTCAGGAAGCATTTGGATGTGGTCCCCAGGCACATAGTGTAATTTTGGGGCTGTCCTGTTCAGAGACAGGAGTTGGACTTGGTGATCCTTGTGGGTCCCTGCCACTGAGGAGATTCTATGATTCTATGCAGTCCTCTCTGGTTTCACAGGAGGGATGAGTCTGCTGCACTGTTAATACAGGAGACCCCAGTGAGGAGCTAAACAATATAACTGGGGCAAAAAGTGTCTGTGCCTGAAAAAGTGGGGCAGTAACTGATCCTTAGGCAAGTGATGGAGGGGAGACAAGGGAACTTGTAGTGTGGGGTGGTGTTTTTGTGGTTTTTTTTACAGAGAAAAAAATAGTTTGATATGTACTTTAATTTGTTTAGTTTGATATGTACTTTATTTAATTTGTGTACTGATTTTGAGCCTTTTCCCATTATTTTTGTCCTTATTTCTGTGCAAATGTATTTATAATCCCATTTAGTTTGCATTCTCTTTTAAAACTTAATTTTATTACTTATTCCTGTCTCCTCTTTCCTTTCATGCTTATGTTCTTGCAACTTTTCCAGGACCTTCTGTACTTCAGTTATCCCTTCCACTCCAGCTCTGCATCTTCACTCAATAATTTCATTTAGCCCTAAACCTCACTGTTGCTTTGTTCATTTTTCCCCCACTTTTTCTAGCTTTTTTTAGTTCTGCTGCTAAAACTGCTTAAAATACTAAAACCCCCTATTTTTTTATCCTACTTGTTCCTTTATTTTTCTTCTTTCATAATCCTAAACAGATTTCCTTTCCCTTCTCATAATCTTATCATTTCTCTTCACTGATGTCCTAATTCTTATTCTTCTTCATTTTCTGTCTCAGCTTTTATCTTCCCATTAGCAGTCCTTTGTCTTTTGCTGTCTTGTTGTGCTACTGCTGTTTAGTAGTCAGCATGAGGAAAAGAGAATTTTGGGAGATGAGGAGTGCACCTTCAGCAGCATAATTCAGCTGAATATTGAGGTGATTGTGAGAGCATTGGTTATTTGGCTGTGGTGGCACTCTCTGCCAGGATCAGCTCTGGTAGAAGAGGAGTAGAGAAATTCTCCATCACAGCATTGTCTGTTAATTGATAACATTTAAAAACATATTTAGAAATAACTGTTGAGTATGTAGCATCATCAAAACCTTTCTGGCTCTGCTGGTATAAAAAAAAAAGTCATTTTTGATAATGCAGGGGTTCCTAAATTACAGCAATCTTACCTATGGAATTTCTTGGTGAAATATTTTTATCTGAGGTGCTGCAACTTCCCTGCAGGCCCCTGTTGCACTGAGACTCATTACAAATGTGTCTAATTAGAATGATACATCTGGCCTGGAGATCCTGTACTGGGAGACATGTAGTGTGGTTAAAGAGTGGGCTGGATGGTATTCTTTTCTTTGTAATTTACAAAGTGCTCAAGTGTAATAACCATTTTTCTTCTCAAAACTGCTGATGAAAACAACTCTTGTTAGCAGGCAGATGGCTCTCTGGAAGAGAAGTACAATTGCTCTTTTTGAAATGGGGGCTGGGATTTAGAATGAGAGTTTAGATGTGTTAATGATCAAATGCACAGTGGTTTTAGTCAGCAAAGAGGACACTTTGGACAAAGAAATAGTGCAAGACAAAAACCTCTGCTCAAAGAGTAATGCAGAACTAGGATAAAGCAGTGTAACTGCAGTGAGTTACTACAGTGTGCATTCAGCTGTGCTGCACTTGAGCCTTTTAATAAAGCAGAGAAGGAAATGATGGCAAAGATTTAATTTCAAAAAGTATCCTTCAGGATTCAGTTCCTTATGTTAACTTATGGATGTACAGATTAAATCCAGAAAGTCCATGTTTTAGCAGCTCTTCCTCATGTCTTGGTACTTTTGGGTGAAACTTCACTGTGCCAAATCAAACCTTCTGAAGCCTGCATTGCTTAACACCTTCATCTTGCATTATTCAAAGATTTGGCAACATCCCTGTGCATCTACTTTGTAGGATTCTGAGTTGTGCCCTCAGAAATAGATCTGAAATTGTATGTCAGACTTGGATATGCCCAATATGAAGTAATTTTGAGTTAGTTCTACTCATGACAACAGGCACTGGTAGGATTGGGCCCAAGTTTCTGTATATAATTCCTCATGGAAAATGCTAAATTAATTTTTACCATCTGACATTTATAACCTCACTAAGGGTACAGTTTCTTAGAAGGTGTGGCTGTTAATGGTGGGTTTGCAATAGCATGAGTTACTTCAAAGTGAAGATGTGGCAAACTTATTTTTTCCTTATTTTAGTGTTGAAACAAAATCTAGGTGGATATTTTAAGATAAAATTACCCCTAAAATGCTACTTTGCTTTGCATTCAGAGGTATGCCAAGGCTCCAAAGAATGTCTCTCACTGCCTTTATGCTCAGGCTATAGATCATATTGAGATGGATTTTTTTTAACTCATTCTGATTTTTCTCTGCTCTACTTCTGTACCAAGCTATTTGATATTTTAGTTAATATTTTAAGCTGTTTAAAGTTGTCAAAGGTAGATGTCTTGTGGCTGCTATCTTTGGTTTTCTAGCTTGTTGTTGGAAGAGGTAATTTAGTTAACAAGTGTCCTTCTTAACCTAAAGCCAGTGGTAAGTTCAAGTACAAAAACCAGGTACAAATAGTGAATAGTAGAAATAACAGATATCTGCTCTACTATTGAGAGAAGTTGCATCCTATGGCACCTCTTCAGTACAATAGTAACAATAATATATCTTTATTCTATTGAAATCTGTCTTCTCTGACTATATTTTCAGTAAAATAAATAGCACCTGTTGTTGCCTTGCCTTTCAATGAGTTTGTCTTCAAGCTTCTCACCCCCTTCAAACCAAAGCATTGCTGGTGGCTGGAGCTCTTCTTTCAGTCCCTGGGAAGTCATGTAGAGGAGAACATGTGCTGAGGTGGTAGCTTCTGTTTTTTCCAGCATATCCAATTAATAAGGGAACCTACTGGGATGTTGGATTTTCCATGATAACAAATGCTTTGTTTCATTGATTGGTAATTCCCTGTTCAACATGAGACAGTAGCAGGCTTATTTTCACAGTTGGGTTTTTATTCAGTAACTATGTTCTTTATCCAAGAGAGAGAATAGTCTTCTCTCTCTCCCCCTTACCCCAAAGTTGGATTTCCAGGTTTATTTGTGTCTGTGACCTGCATGTAGCTGTAAGTGTACTGAAGGTGATGGTTTTACTCATTAGGCTTCTGTCATGCCAAATCTCATTTCACTTTGGCTGCACTGGAGATGTCTCTGAGGTTAGCCAGGTCAAAGCTGAAGTTGCTGCAAGAAACTATATAATTTCTTTCTTGCTAACAATCCTGGGGATTTGAAAGTGTCTGATGAATAAGGTCAGTTGAACTGAACTATTTTTGTATTTACAAAATTATTTGATTTGCTTTGTTCTTCCCTTCCTCTGCAGTGACTTGGGCCTGGCCTTCCACCCCAACCACTTCTTGATACGTAGTGGATTTCGTGCATGTCCTGGCTATGTGACTTCCTAGCAGGAGGAGGGAAATTACAAGCATCCCATTAAAGTGTCAAATTAAATTCTTAAAGATGAAACATCTAAAGTAGCTGAAACATTACCTCCCAAACAAAAAGTCCAATTGATCCTACTTAATTACATGCTTAATAATTTTACACCAATGGAAAGCACGTTGACGATGTACTGATCCATTGCATATTCACTGCCACCTCCTCCTTATTTGCTTTGAATCTCATCATTATCATGCACAGAAAAACTAGTATTCTTAGAATTTTTATAGTATTATTTCCATACAAAATGAGGGAAAAAAAATTGTAATGTCTGAATACTAAGCAGCTCATTAAGGCAGTTTGTAATATAACTGTTCATGATAAAAGCAGCTGAGAAACACTGATAGAAAATAGTGCTTCAGTCCCAGAGTATATCTAAGATTAGAAGAATCATGCCTTGGATAATAAATACTTCAGGGAAAACAGGAAATCTTAAATACAAATAACATCAAATAAAAAGCTTTGTATGCTTAATTAAACACATTAACACATGCATTTATTTCAGTTAAATAATTAATATGCTACTAGTACTGGCAGAAGGAAATTTTTTTTGGTGGTTAAAAAAACCCACAAAACCCAAACAAACAAAACCTGAAAAGACTTTTAATTACAGGAGAAAAAGTGCTTCCTTTAAAAGACATTAAGGATATTTTTATCTGGAGCTGGCACAAAGATTGTTAATTGAATTACACAGCAAGTAAAATGTGTGGAAGGAAGAGTCTAATCTACTGTGTCAGAACCCTGGTCCTTAAATAATTTTCCCTGCATGAGCAAGCCACTGTCTCTAGCCAAAGAAGCAGGATTGGCTTTGAAACAGTTAGGGTGATGAGTGGTTCCTTCTCTATCCATGTGCATTAAGGTTTGGTCCTTGAAGTTATTGTCTCTGGCATTTTGGTCATACTTTGTCCAGGCCACAGGAACAGGCTACTGTGAATTACCTCTCCAAAACTGTCCATAGGCTGGGTGACAAAGAATTCTGTGTTCATAGTGAGGGTTTTCTAGAGGTCAGAGCTAAGATTTGGGGACACATACTGCAGGATTAAAGGATGTGTTTGAGGTTTGTTATCATCACTTTATTTTTTGGTATAGATTTATCTGTGCTTTCTTCCTTTACACAAGCTTTTTGTACTGACTTAAAGCAGAGTCTTTTGCTGCTGTTTGATTGGAATTCAGCTCAAGTTTCATGTTCAACTCCAGGACTCCTAACCTATGAAGAAACACTGCTGGCAGCTTTCTAAAGGGATCAGGTGTGGTCCTTAACCTTTAATCAGATACTAAACTATACAAGATATAATTGATTGAGATGTAACAGTATTTGGTCATCTGAGTCCTCAATAAATCAATAACCCACAAATTATTTCTATTAGAGAGGCATCTGGTATTGCTGACAGAAAATATTATGCAATGCACTCTCTGCACTTCTGACTGTTGAGTCACCAATTGGAAAACTCCCACTGATTTTTTAAAAATTTGTTTATTTTGGATGAAAGAGAATTTTTCCTGCAGTTTTCAGCTTGCTTTATAAGGGACAAGTCACCAAGGCAGGAAAAATGGGAGATTGCTCAGAGGGAAAATGAATTTATACATAAGCAGGGTAGAATGCATCCTTCTGCAGAAGTTCAGTACAGGGAACTTTCATAACTTAAACCTCAAATACATTGTTTAATCCTGTAGTATGAGTCTCTTTTTGCTTGTGATGGAGAGAGCACAATCATAGAATTATAGAATTGAAAGGTTGGAAGACATCTTTTAAGGTCATGAATTCCAAATGTGCCCAGTCACCACTAAACCATGTCTGTCAGCACCACATCTACACATCTTTTCAAACTCTCCAGGGATGGTGACTCCACCACTGCCCTGGGCAGCCTGGGCCAGTGCTTGATAACCTGTTCAGGGAAGAATTTTTTCCTAATGTCTAGTCTAAACCTCCCCTTGTGCAATTTGAGGCCATTTCCTCTTGTCCTGTCACTTTTTCCTTGGGAGAAGAGACCAACCTCCACCTCACTCCAGCCTCCTTTCAGGTCATTGTGGAGAGTGAGAAGGTCTCCCCTGAGACTCCTTTTCTCCAGGCTAAACAACTCCAGTTCCCTCAGCTGCTCCTCAAAACACTCATGCTCTAGACCCTTCACCAGCTTTGTTGCCCTTCTTTGGACATACTCCAACACCTCAATGTCCTTCTTGGAGTGAGGAGCCCAAAACTGAACCCAGGCTTACCAGTGCCCAGTATAGGACCATCACTTCCCTAGTCCTGCTGGCCACACTATAGCTGATCCAAGCCAGGATGCTGTTGGCCTTCTTGGCTACCTGGGCAGGCTTCTGGCTCATCTTCAGCCAAGTATTGACCAAATAGAATATTATGCTGGTGCTGGGCTTAGACATAAGGCTGTCCTCCAAGCATCCCTTTCATTGTTCAGAGGGATGGTAAGTAAGAATGCTAGAAGAGGCCATTTCATAGCTCTGGTCTCTAGTCTGCCACATGAAAGGGTGCTGGAAGAAGGGACTTGGCTAGTTGCCTGTTTCTATAGTTGGTTCAAGTATGTATATAGATTTAAATGTTTTATTTAATGTTCTTTTGTATTTCTCTAGAAGTACTAGAAAGATATGAAATAGATAAATGTTTCTTAATAAGGTAGAGCAAGGTTAACTTTGACTAAGCTAAGCTTAGAAAAAGTGCTTTAGTGGATGGCTTTTTTTTTGGGTTGATGATAGGTTGAAATGATTCATATAATATTCCTTGACCTCTAAGAACTGGTCTCTTTGTTTTTTGGCTTGCTGCTGTCAGAAGTAGTACCCAAAAAGATGAGAGCACACAGTCATTACACAGCCAACATCTATAATGCAGCCTCATCTTGGTAGTGTCGGGAGCACAGCTCATGGCAGTGCAAGGATCTGCTGCAGGTGCCTATTTGAAGAGCCTTGGAAGGCTCTGTGGGACAAATGGCTGTGGAGCCCTTGGCCTTGTGAAGGGAAGCTTTAGATGGAGGAGCAACAGGATCTAATCAGTTCCAAAGCCCTTCAGCAGCCTGCACAGGTCAATGCAAACCATGCAACCTTTACACCTCAACCCAGAATACGAATGGCTGCTGCCAAACAGTGACACATGCTGTCTCACGCTCATGATTCACCTGCCTCTCCCTCATCTGCCAGACATTTAGTCACAGACTATTGCTGAGAGCTTTACAACTCCTTTTTTACAGTCAGTTTTATCTCATGGTTCCCTCTGTAGTGTACACTGGGTTGTTTTTGGTTTTTTTTTTGAAGGAATGAGTTTTGAAAGTAACTGAGATGCTTTGCTCTAATGAGAAGCAAGCTTAGGAAGGAAGACAAAATTGCTGTGATCAAGACAGGTCAGTTATGATTTACCATGATGTATGGGTTTTTTTTCTGTGTTATGTTTACTCTGTTTTTCCATGACTTGGCTGTATTTGTGGCCATGCTTTAGTTGCCAGCAGACTTATAATTGTGAATGCATAAAAATGCTCTGGGTTTCTTGAAGAGACTTTGAGCTTACTCCATCTGATTTTTGTATGATAGTAAATAGCTGAAAAAAACCCTTCATGCACAGTCAAGGGGAATGTTCATTCTCCTTTGTGGAGAATAATGCTGACAGAAGTATAAAATTGCAACTGAGGAGTCAGTTGTTTAGAAAAGCAGTGATGCAGCACTCAGAATTACCTCAAAATATTGGTTTTAATCCAGATCTGGACCCCTTGAATGTATGACCCTCAATGGAAGGGTTTGGTAACTTACTAAAAAACACTCAGTGTTTGGAAAATTGATGTGAAAAGTTGCTTAGAGCATAAGGGGGTGTTTAAGGTGCTTCTGTGTGGCTGTCTGCTGGGGAGCTGCTTTGTGACTGAGCTCTGTTGATGTTTCTCTGGCTATGTAGGGGAGCACTACACCAGATATGCTTATATTTGAATTTAAAGATTGATTTCTATTCCCAGAGCATGACAAAATAATGTTCTCATAAATGTTTGTGTGTATTTCTCTAGCAATCCTACTTTTAATTGTGTGTAGCACATAAGGAACTCCATTGTTGTAAGTGCATGAATTCAGTTGAAGCCTGAAAGCAGAACTTGAGCTACTCTAGGCCAGGGCTGGACTGAGACCAAATCTTATCCCTCAAGGAAGCACATCTTACTCTCTTCATTAAGTCACTGCAGGCCAGTAGAGTAGTACTAACCTGGTATTAATCTACTGTGGTCCTCTAGGTACTTTTAAAGGCTGAGATGAGAGGCTTTGCCTGGGGTGGTGCTGCTTCAATGCACAGGAGCAGGCAGGACTCCTTCTCAGGCACAGGCTTACTGGTGGTACAATTGAATGATACTGGGATGCTGAAAGGATTTTGTCTTATGCCAAATACATGCATCAGGTTGATAGTAAAATCTCTCTTAGCAATTCAACCCCTAGCAGCATAGAAACATGCCAAGCACCAAACTTATTCCTACCACCACGTGATAGCCTTGCTAAACTTATTACACTGTGTGCCCACTTTACTCTCATATTTAATGACAGATCCATTCTAGTCAGGTGTTTTATCTTGTAAAAACTGCATTAGTTAGTCTGCAGCTAGTCATAATATTTGGCATGTGATCTGTGCCCACCCTAGTGAACTGCTCACGAGGCAGAGATCTGTGGTGTAGATCTCTATGCATGGCTGTGCTGAGCTGATTAAAATGTCTTAGACTCATGGAAGGTATCAGTTGTATTAACTATGGAGTTCTGGCAATAAAAACAAATGCAGCATGGCATGGAAATGCATTAACATCCCCTGGTTCACTGTAGCATTGTGTTTTCAGGGAAACAAACAAAAGCAATGTAATAAAGTGAGCTGGCATCAACCCAGTTACTCTCAGCAAACTGTGATGAGTTCAGGGTTGGGTCTTCTGCATTATTAATATATCTTTAAAGGCATGCAGGATCTTTGTTGCAGTAAGGAGGGAATAAAATAAGTCTTAGGAATCCTTGAAGGACCTTGTGCTGGTGTATTACTGAGATGTGTTTAGCAAAATTCAGCAGCTCAGAAGCACTGCAGGTGGCTTTTCTGGTAGCTGTTAGGGTCTCCTTGGGCTACTCACAGCACAGCCAGTCACTGATACCACTGCAGTCCTTCCTGTTGCTGCTACTTGTCACTGTTGACCAGTCAAACATCAGTTAAAACCAGTCTCTTTTGCATGTAGTCCCTAAGCTCTGAATGCTCAGTGTAGCTCACTAATAAACTGTGTAACAGCAACCATACTTGGCCAAACCATCTCAGGATAATAGTCCTCTGTCTCATATTGTGCCAGGCAAGTGTGTAATGGTGTATGAACAAAGCAGGAGTGTGGCTTATGCAAACTAAGGATTTCTCCCTGATCTCTGTGGCACCCTCCATTGCCACCTGGATAGGGCTTTGCATCCTCCACAGCAGCTCTGGCAATCACTGGCTGCATTTGAGCTGGGGTTGGGAAAGGTTTTACATATATACAGAGTCTGCTTCCACTTCAGGAATCAGGAATCCTTTGCCAACAGAGCTCAAGTGCTCAATTCAGTGTTTTGAAGTTCAGGTTGTAAATCCTCTGCTGGTAACTGTTGTGGGATGTGGTGTTTTTTGGGGGGGTTTTGGGGGTGATTGTTTGGGGTTTTTTGGTTTTGTTGTTGTTGGGTTTTTTTTAGTTTCTGGTATGTTTGTTGATTTTTTTGTGTGTGTGTGTTTTCCTTATTTTTCCCTCTCTCCTCCAGAGGGATTTTTGCACAAGGCTGTTCTAGCAGGGATGGTCTGAGGCTCATTGTGAAGTGCAGCTAATTCTGGCATCCTGTAAATCCAAAAGCACCCACCCACTTCAGTTTCATGTTAATGTGCTAAGGTCAAAATTGGCTTTCTGTTTTGAGAAGCATTTCTTCTTTGTTAATATCTACAAATTAAAATCTACAGGAAGAAACCAGGCATTTTTAATCCTGATATGTGGATATTTCAGCTTATTTTCTGCTGAAAACTTCTGAAGACAGAAGTATCAAATGATGGTTTAACATTCTGGTGTATGCCAGCTGGTTTGGAGAGCAGTGTCTGGAGGTGGATTTGCTTCCTTCTGGCCACAGTGCTGTGAAGAGACTGGTCAGCACATTTCCTAGTGGTGTTTTTAGCTCTCTGCTTACTCTTGTTGCAGGATTGTTTCCCTTTATTAATTAAGTCCCTTCAGTTTCCAAACTGTCTTTTGAGGTTGGAATCTGATATCCATTGGACATTTCTGAACAGGAGCTTTTTCATGTTGCTGACTCAGTTGGCCTTATTCCCCCACTATTGTTGTATCATATTTACTTGGTGTGCATCTATTTAGAACTCCTACTCCCTCAGGGCACACATAATCACAAATCTAAGCCCTCAGTTTTAGCTCACTACTTTCTTATTCTTGCAGTTTGATATGCAGTATAAATGACACTGTTTCTTGAGCACTGATGTACAGTTTAAAACCAAGAAATACCCCCTTTTGCTGAAGGCTAATAGTCTGTTCATTTTGTGCTGTAATGTCACCTGTTACTTCTGTGGAGAAATTGGCTTCTGAGGAGGTGATTCTGTGATCTTTGCTATGCTGTGCAAACTCTTGCAAAGTGATGTCATTTAAGTTGTTTCATTGTCTTTTGGCAAATGCCAGTCACAGCCTTAACTGTCTGCCTTTCTCTGGATTTAGCCTGATTGTCAGAGTATCTCTGCATGCCAGGGCAACCACTCACCCCAGGGTGATGCTTTGAGTGGTGGAAACATGGTAAAAACAGAGTCTAGCTCTGGAGGAGTTGGTGCTAGTGCTGTGTGGACCTCTGCTCAAGTGGAGATGACCTTGAGGTGAAGGGGAACTGTATTCCTTGGCTACATCCTCAGGTATAAGGCTGGGAGTGCACAGGCTTTGCCCTTATACTCAGCATAGTTTGATTTAATGTTGTTAAACTCCAACCTGTTAATCAGTGCTGCCCATCCATGTGATTTGTAGCCCTTAAAGTTGGGGCATTTATGAGGAGTGTAGTTCCTTGTTTCAATCTTGCACAATGTTGAACCTCTTCTATTTTCCTATTGTACTTTGTAAGACAGAAGAAATATAGCTCACTTGTTTTCATGTTGAAGTGAAATGCAGAAGTCTTTTGAGTTTCAGGTTGTTCTTCAAATGTGAGTCAACTGTAGAAACCTTTTGCTGTTTTAACAGAATTTTCACCCCAGATTTTAAGAGACAGTGTAGCCTGTAATGGGCTCTCTTTCAGTCATACCATTAAAAAAAAGAAGTTGTACAAATCCATATGTTATTTGTTTAATAATCCAGCCATGAAGGATCTGAGGAAAAGCTGGTTAGATATGGTCAGAAATATGTGACCAGTATATTGCAGTATGAGCCCTGGCATAATCACTTTCTGTTCTTTCAATATCCAGATTTTCATGTGCTAAGAGCTCTCTGGAAAGTTCCAGGAATTCAGAGAAGAAAAAATGTTTAAGCCCCATCCTTTAATATGGATTTTTGCCTTCAATCTGTGAAGCTTATTTTAACATGACTAGAAAATAAGAAATGTAAATTGATGCAGTAAAATAACCTTTGCTTGGTTTTAAAATGCAAAGTGGTAAAAGAACATAGATCTATCTAGAAGGGAAGTTTTAAACATAAAAATGTATGATATTTTATTATTTGTAGGCTTGTCACTATTCAGTACTAGAGGGAAAAGGTCTGGTGATTTTTTTTTGCTTTAAGGAAAAGATTTCTTCACTGAAGGAGTTGTTAAGCATTGGCCCAGGCTGCCCAGGGTAGTGGTGGAGTCACCATCCCTGGAGGGGTTTAAAAAGCATCTAGATGAGGTAGGGACATGGTATAGTGGCTGATGGTGATAGGCTGACACTTGGACTTGATCTTAGAGTTCTCTTCCAACCTTGATAATTCTGTAGTTCTTTGATACTGTGAAGTTAAAGAATATCATCAGCTTTTGTGATGAGTAGTGGTCTAATCAATTTATCAGCACTTGATAAAGATGTTTTGGAGAAGATCTACATATGTGAACATCTCATATTAAAGCATAGCTCTATAACCTCTGTGGAGTTCTCTCTGTTAAGAGATGTCACAGGTATCACATGGTAGATGTGTTACTTTGCATCATGTGATAGACCAGTTATTTTGCAAGTAAGTCACAATCATTTAATTGTTTGACCAGATTCAATATTTGGGGATTTTAGAAAAGAGAAACTTTGCCCACAGCCTGAGTCTGCAGCACAACAACCAAGAGAGCACTGAAGTCTGTGAACCAACATGGAGTGAAAATATGCACTTGGCTAAGAAAATAGGGACTGGTACAAGTGTGCCTTACTCCTATACTGTTGCTGGAAACTGTACAACTGTTTGGGTATTTTCATTTCAAATTTAATAAACAGAATTAGTAGAATATTTGGCCAACACTTTTCCAGTAAGTGGTTTTATTTCACACCTCAAATGAAAAGGTTAGAGTAATGGTTGCCTTATAAAGTGGTCTATAAAACCATATTCCAAGTGTTCTAAACACATAGAGGATGAGAACAAAGTATATTAAATAGCAGAAGTAGTGGACAGAAATTGAGGCTATGGTGACTTCATGTTTGGCAGGTGTCTCTCCCATCTATATTTATAGGTTTACATAAATGTGTTTGTCTGGGTTTCAAAACTGGGTTGATTTTTGCATCAGCAGTTTGTTAGCTGGTGGCTTTGCAGCAGCTGCCAAGCTTCTGTCATGCTGGCAACAGGATGATATGATAATTAAACTATTGATCATGCTAGGAATTGAGTCACAATTTTGTGAACTTCATTTGCTAATATTCCAGTCAATGTGTTTCCTCTCTTGTAATAGCTATGTACTTCAAGATTCATGTGACAGTTTTGGGGATACAGGGTTGCTAAAACAGTCAGCTGAGAAGCACCACTTTAATGAGGTGGATGGAAAAACAGTTGTAGTTTGTAAGAGGTAAGTAGTAAATTAATCTGCTTATTAACTTGGACAACTCCATACTCTGTAAGGTAAAATGTACTTCACAACAGGAGGTGGCCTGTGTGATCTATTGAGCAAAATAGATCAAAAGAGTTGAAAAACCTGCATTTCATGATGCATGGTTGGTTGGCATGGTGTAGAGGTTGAGGACAAGGAGCATTTAATGCCCAGGAGCTGGGCATCCTTGTGGGTCCCTTCCAACTCAGGAAATTCTGTGATTCTTTATTAATGGTTAATGATTATGATTTAATGATAGTGGTTATTATTGGTGCCCATAAACTGCTAATGAAGCAGGAGGCACACTCCAGCTTTCCTAAGCTTCTTAGAAAGTCTTTCATTTCCAAGATAGCAAATACAGATGCATGCTTTTCTTTCAGTGATCACAGCAGCATAACATTATTAAAAGAAGCTGTTGCAGTGTTTGTGGTGACTGGTGTGGGGGTCAGGAGGATGGGGCCAGGCTTTTTTCAGTGGTGCCCAGTGACAGGACAAGAGGGAACAGGCACAAACTGGAACATAGGAAGCTCCATCTAAATGTAAGGAGGAACTTCCTCCCTTTGAGAGTGGTGGAGCAGTGGAACAGGCTGCTGCTCCAGGGAGATGGTGGAGTCTCCGTCTCTGGAGACATTCCAAACCTGCCTGGATGCCATCCTGTGCAGTTTGCTCTAGGAGAACCTGCTCTGCCAGGGGGGGTTGGACTAGATGATCTCCAGAGGTCCCTTCCAAACCCCTGAGATTCTGTGACCTGCAGGCAAACTGATTCAGAAAGATACAAGACTGATGCCGTAGTGATCTGCCAAAAAGGGGAAGGCTGTGAAGATGAGGTCTCCTTTTGAAAGACTGCACAAGAAAAGTATGTGACAGATTTGACCTTAGGAAGGGAAGAGGAGGCTGGTGTCCTTTTAATCTGATTGTGGGACACTGTGTGTTTGTGTGAGGATTAGAAGTGTTAGAGCAGTGTTGTGCAGAGCATACTGAGTGGACTTACTGGTGCAGTTGTGTATTTACCTTCTTACACATGACAGCCAAGTACTTCTTCCCTCAGCATACTGGGTTGAGACAGTAGTGTACTTACAGGTGTGTCTCTCAGGTAGACAGAATCTGTGAAAACTTGCTTTCTTCCTGAAATAGGAAGATCAGTTATTTATGGCATTGTTCAGTGAGCATAACATAACTGAGCTTTCTTTGAAGGCTTTTCTAAAACCTTAGATATTTTCCATGTAAAATAGTGTTGCTGTTTGTTTACCTTTTTAATTGTATTTTTCCCACTAAACCTCTAGAGTGACTTTTCCTCCTTTCTTCCATAAAGTATCACAAAGTTGAAGACTTAATCTACAAATCCCTTTGTCATGTCCTAGAATAAAAAAAGATGAGCAGAAGGTAGTTAATGCCAATTATCCCAGCACACTTGGCAAGCCTGGAAGGTGTTAGGTTAGGTAAATTGGCAACAACTTATTCTCCATTTTTTTTATCTGGCAAGACAGAACTAAACCCAAATGAAGCATAGAACCTTCTTGCTTCAGGAAGATACTGGAGGGCTTACTACTGTATTTATTTTATTTAACTGTTAAAGAGAACTTAGGACACTGTGCTGCTATTAAAAATTATCCTCTATCCAGTGCCTTTATTTCACAAGTATAATTTGCCTTTCAAACTGAATTTTTTTTTTAACTGTATCTGTCAGGAAATTATTACATCTACCTGGTCATTTCAACCACTTACAGTACATGCTAAATACACTCCATAAGCATTTCATTTAGCATTAATAGGGTAATTATTGTATGTGAAATACTGATTTATGATAAAAGACACATTTACTAGGCTCTGACAGTTGTTCAATTCATTACTCATGTTAGATAGCAATTAAACTTTACAAGGTTATTTTAAATTGATCAGTACAGGATTTCTGTAACAGTAGTTACTCCTAATACAGGTGCAGTGATACATCATCTACAGCTAGTGCCATGTTAACCAAACATTAATTTTAACTCATGTCTAGACATTCAGCTGGTGTTTAAAAGCTGCTAATTATAGCTACTCATTGTTTACACTCCTTTGTAGCATAGAAGGCAGAATATTGTTATTAGGTATAATAGGTATTTTGGCCAAGAATGATTGTGAACTAAATTCTGTTGAAACCAGTGACATGGTGCTTTTAGATCTCTTAATTGTGTAGCAAATTGCACACAGAAGCTCTGGAATGGAAAATAAAGAGAAATTTTGTTTCTCTGACCAACAGTTAGACAGACATGAAGCCTGCTGCTCCTCCTGAAAGGCACTTTGAGCATTTCCAGCTGTAGTCTCCTGTTTCCTTAATCCCCTGTGCTTTTTTGGAGGAGCCTTGGGGAGTTCCTGTGTTGTTCTAAAATTCCTATTAAATCATGTATAAAGTTGTTGTCTGTCCCAGGAGCTGTCAGAGAAAGTGAGCACTAAGTTTCCTTTTAGGAATAAGGGAGTGTTAGTCAAGAAGCTGACCTCTGTGTCCATCACTGCCTTTGAAGAGTGCAAGTTCTCAGCATTCCTGTAGAGAAGAGTCATTCTGCACTGGCAGAGGGATATTGAGCTCAGACAAGGGAAGCAAATGAGCAATTGTGTAGCCTGGATGAGACTCCTGAGCTGCCTCTCTAGCTTCTGCCAAGACTTCATGTCAGCGAGCTCCCTGCTGCTGTGGAACACCTCGAAGGCAATGGGCAGCTCCAGGCTCCCGATCGCCACCGACAGCCCCAGCAAATTCTTGCTCTTCCAACCAACACTGACAATAGCTGTTCCTGAGTAGCTGGGGAGCCAAATAATGAAACTCTTTCCCTTTTGGCTTATTACTTGCTATTTTTTTTCTTTCATGTGCATAGTAGCTGTTAAATTCCACTGCTGCATACCTATTTTTTTCCCCTTTTCCTCCAGAAAAGAAAAGGGAGGTATAAAAAGAACAGGATGCTGAAATGGGAAGATACTTCAGAGACTAGAAAAGAGAAAAAAGGAGCCTGGCTTTGGGAGAGAGTTGAAAGAAATAAAATTCTTCAGCCCAGCATTAAGTTAAGGGCTGTGAATTCAGAAAACTGATGTTTCCAAGGCTTTTAAATCTGTTTTCTACCAAATATGCCTTCCTTCTACCAAGAGAATTGCTTTTTGTTAGAGAGAAAAAGCACAAGCAGGATTGCAGT
Source organism: Galbula dea (assembly GCA_013399015.1). Taxonomy (NCBI): domain Eukaryota; kingdom Metazoa; phylum Chordata; class Aves; order Piciformes; family Galbulidae; genus Galbula; species Galbula dea. Next base: position 2,170,887 of record VWZX01010081.1, read on the forward strand.
ATTTAGTTGAGGAACCAAAACTATATTTTTGTGGGAAATGGCATGGATAACCTTTAGTTAGCTGGCAGGAAATTACTTTTACATTCAGATTTTGAAGTTGATATTATGACTGATTAATAGCCATGGTATGAGGCTACATGTTGTTGAAGACTTGTGGAAAAGAGTTAAGAAAATAATACCAGGTACTTAACTGGAATTGGCAGGGTTTTTAATATAATGGTTTGATTTGAAAGGGAGGGGAAACCATACTTTTTGGGGGCAATAAATTGGAGGAAGGTGCTCACACATCAGCTCTAAGTATATAAAGAATAACAGCAAAGTGCAGCAATTCTGTAAGAAGTGAGTCTGTTAGAGCACCTTCGTGGAGCACCCAAATTAATTCTGTATGAGGAGGAGAAGGAGAGTGGCAATCATCAGAAAATTTGGATTTTATGGTCAATTCCTTTGGTCACAATGCATTTTCAGTTGTCCTATTAGAATAATTTAACAAAATAGATGTAACTTGATTCTTAAATATAGCACAAACTCTTCACAGCTGCTGGGATTGACCCTTCACATTGCTGGGGTGTTTTAGTAGTATTTGCTATAACACTTGGTTGTTATAGATTAAAATGCAAACCCAAACCACTAAATGGTAAATCTGCATTTAACTCAGTGCAGTAGTCCCACAGCATTCTCCTTGAGAAGCTGGCTGCTCGTGGCTTGGATGAGCACACCCTTGGCTGGATCAAAAACTGTTTGGATGGCCAGGTCCAGAGGGTCGTGCTCAATGGAGTCAAGTCTGGTTGGCGGCTGGTCACGAGTGGTGTCCCTCAGGGGTCAGTGTTGGGGCCTCTCCTGTTCAACATCTTTATTGATGACTTGGATGAGTGGGTAGAGTGCACCCTTAGGAAGTTTGCAGATGACACTAAGCTGGGTGGGAGTGTCGATCTGCTTGAGGGTAGGCAGGCTCTGCAGAGGGAACTAGATAGGCTGGATAGATGGGCAGAGACCAATGGGATGAGTTTTAATAAGGCTAAATGTAAAGTCCTGCATTTTGG